>CM076582.1:411379589-411612689 GCA_034641835.2 Pinus albicaulis
GTTTATATCAATAAAATATTTAGCTACAATAACCTCTTTCATGTTTTACATATATATCTCATATTGAGATATAAAAAGGTGTCATTGGACCCCAATGTTGCAGAATGTGTGGAGCAAAATGCACAAAGGAAGAAGACAATTAGCGACTTGGAAGCCTCATCATCAACTAAGAATTGCTATCAAATTCAAATTTATCTTCTTTGTCACCATCAATCCAAAAATATAGTGCCAAATAGATTCATTAATTTTGAGTATCCTTTATTGAAGTTCTATTTATGTAATATAGTTTGAGATATTTGTAAACGAATATTGATATTTTTTCAAGATATTCTAGTTTAGAATTTGTATAAATACTTCATCATTTGAAGTATTGAGTGGATTAATTGCTGAACATTTTTTTCGTCATATTTTCTGAACCTGAAGGGTTTTCGTATCAAGTTCAAGTCAGAAAACTGGATCACAGGAAATAAAGCATCATATTACAAGATTCATGTGTTGGGCCATTGAAGTGAAGTATTTTCTCATGTTATTTGTCAATTTTCTTATGTTTTCCATCCATTCATGAATGTGTTCTAAATTTTAATGTGAAATCAGGAATTTTCATCTTAGAATTTGTTAAAAGCACTCTGTTATTGACTGATTTTCATTTAAATGTTTTTTTTTTCTGATATTTAGACCAGGGAACCCTTAATTGCTCCCTAATTTTGATTGACCTCTACCTTTTCACTCCTTATCCATATTAGAGAACCCTTAATTGCTCTTTATCTCGTTTAAAACCATTCCACCATCAGCATTTGAAGATCTAAAGTGACTCTGCTATCTTGCCCTGTGAAAATCTGCCTTTTGACCTTGATCCTGATCTGTCTCCTTGACACATTGACTCCATTTTCCCAATGGATTACAAATTTATAGCTATCCATCTCAGTAAATGATTTTCCCACCAAACCAAATCAAAACCTCAAAACCAATTTGCCCCATATAACTAGCTTAAAATCAAATATAAAAATAAATTTAAATCTTATAGAGAGAGCCCTCTCTGAGCATTAGGAAGGCTAGATCCTAAGGCTTAAAAGTAGGTTTTTGGTTACCTTAGTGACTTCTTTCTTTAACCTTGAGAAATTACTGAGTGATAACATATAGTCGACTCCGCTGGGGAAACTAATTTTTTTTTCAGAAATATTTTACAGGTTCAGATCTGATCTATGGTGGTGGACAGTGATCAGACACACAAAGTTTAAAATCATCCACCTGGCAACTCCAAATCAATTTCACAGTCAAGACTCCACTGGAGGAATGAACCTAAAAGAAGAATATGGAAAGATCAGGCTCTTAACTTGGATTACAATCCAAGACATCATGTTCTTTCTCATTAGGAAATTTTTTCAATGTATATTGTATTTTAGAGAAGATCTTACCTTAGTTTTTAATTATTTTCCTTTAAATATTGTAAATACTAATTATCCTAATCCCTTCAAGAAGCTTTCTTCTGAATCTTATGATGATCATTTTCCAATTAAGAAGCCTCAAATAATCAAGACTAATCTTACAATCCCTGTACATATTCCTGTACCTTGTAAAGTTCCTAATAGATATAAGCCCCTCATTTTACCTCCTATACTCCATGATTTTTCTAATAACTATTACAAATTTCTTCCCAGGTTTGATGGAGAAAATAATAACATCACTGCCCAAAAACATATTCAAGGTTTTGAGAATTATCTGGAGCTATTTGAGATTGATTAGGATGATGTTAGAATCATACTTTTTTCTCTTTCTTTGCAAAATAGAATAAAGAGTTGGTTCAAGAATCTAACTAATGCAAGCATATCAAATTTCCAGCAGTTTGTCAAACTTTTTCTTTACAAATGGATAATTAAGTCAATCTTTTTGTGATCATAGAAGAATATAATCAGTTAAAAAGGCATACAAATGAAACAATACAACAATTTTCTGATAGATTTAATCAATTTTATTATTCAATGCCAGAAAATATAAGACCTCCTCCTGATTCAGCTCTCTTGCATTACCCAAGTGCCTTTGATCCAAAAATAGAATTTCATTTAAGAGAAAGAGATTCAGAAGCACTTGTACAGATGCAGAACATTGCAATTGATGTGGAAGTTAATTTGAAAATAAGAAAGGAAAAGTTGAAAGCCGAAGAAGAGAAGAAAAACAATGCAAAGGTAAAACTCAACCTTTTGGTAAGAAAACTAGATCAAATCATATATAAGATCACTATGAAAGATAGATTTTTTTTCAAAATCACCATGAAGGAATAGAAGAGGTTGATATCCATGAAAAAATTCCTACTAATTCCAATTATCATACATCAGAAAATGGATTTACAGATTAATATGTGGAAGAGGAATCTACCGATTTAATGTGTATGTTTGATGGCAGTCCTTCATTTAATGATTTTCCTGAATATGATCAATATGATGACAATTATTTTCTTTAAAATCAAACTAGCTTTACAGAGCAATCAGTAGCTAGTTTGGAGGATGAAAAATGCATTTTCAATAGATGGAATACAGAGATAAGCTAATGCAAATCATCTATGAGAGTGAGGAAGAAAAAGCACAAAATTTGGAAATAAGTGAAGGTTATTTACCTCTTTGTTTTGCTTCATTTCAGTTTATTAAAAACAACTTTAAATCCATCAATAATCAGCAGTATTTAGGTATTGTGATTGACAACAAAGAAGATAATGAAACTCTTGATAAATATTTTTCATTTTCACAAGTACAATTATCAAATTTTATTAAAATCTTTGATCAAATGACACAAGAAAGTTCCATAACACTATGTTTTAATTCATTTCATCTTTTAAAGGAAATGTGGTATAACATCTTTAAAGAAAAGGATGAGCAACTTGTTGAAATTTATGAAGTCCCATGGAATTCTATATGCCATAGGTTGCAGCCATTTTCCCAAGCTTTTCATGATCCAATAGCTGATATGTTGGATATTGAATGCATTCAAAGACTACCTCCATTAACTAACTATGAGTTTCAGAATCAAGATGATAAAGGTTTCAGTAGTTAAACATTACAATCAATAGGAATATCATCACAAATCTTATCCGAAAGTTTGCAGGAGTTAAAGATGAAAAATAACATTTCAGTTTCACGCCATGGAGCCCATCCAGAATAGATGTACAACTTTTTAGATTAGTTAAACATTAGTGTATATATCTTGGAAGATCATTTTGAAAAGTTTCTAGAGTCAACAAAGGAAATCATGTATTTCCTTATCCTCTCATTTTTTGACAAGTGTCTAATAGGTTGCAAAATTACAGTTTTGATAATCAACAAGAGAATGGAGCAAAATCTATCAAGGTACATAATTATTGAATGGTTGTATTGGATGTTTAATTTCACCTAGATAGCAGTTGGACAACTGATTAGAGTAAGTAGGTAGGATTTCAAATTTTTTCAGTTTTTCAGTCTTCAACTAATTATGAAATAATTCATTCAAGATTTGAAGCCACGGAAAAGGCCGTAAGGTCTTGATGATTTAGTTGTTTGGTTTGAATGTTTCATGACCTTTTTGTCTCAGATCAAATTTTAGTTTATAGAAAAGGATGTAAATTCCAGTTGAAGGGTTTCAGTCACAGAGATTTTATAACAAAGAAAATGCATGTTTGGGATTGGCTCAAAGGCTTAGGCTACTAGTCGACGGTGTTCTTGACATCTCACAAGGAGATGTTATCCCCATGTGAAGCCACTGTTAGGGTCCTATAAATATAGGATTCATAATTTTGATTTGACTTTGTTAAAATATTGAAATATTGCGCATACCTTTTCTTTTTGCAAATGTATTCCCAAATTAAAAATGAAAAGAGGGTATGTCCTAAAAGAACAATCAAAGGACAAAAAGAAATAAAGATCAAAAAAGAATATTAAACATGAACCCCACCGAAATAGATCATGAAAGTGTTGCATGTTTAAATGCCACTACTTTAGTTTACATTTTGCAAATCATATTGCGTGCAACTTGTCCTAAATGCCACAATCCATGAGGGTGAAACAACTTAAACTTGAAATTTTCATGCTTTAAATTTCATGTGTTAGATAGAGAATAAAGATATAGCCAAACAGTTTAATCTTGGTAGATTAGTAGTTAGGTAGAGAATAAATAAGGAGCTCAACAGTTTAATCTGAGCCCTTGGAAGAAATAAGGATAGAATTGGTTAGTTTTTTGATTGAAATAAAAATTAATAAGGGTTTGCAAGCTCAAATGCACCCATGTAAATGAAGAAAAAATGTTAAGGTAGTTTATGGGTAGGAAAAATCAGTTTCAGAAGGCATGGATAAACATCATTTGGCATATTACTAATTTCCCTCCCCGCAATGTGTTCCAGTACTAAATCCTTCAGTCATAAAGGCTCAGAGCATTTCTTTTACTTTTGATGGGACCGGACCCACGTCTTAATGACTGATTGGCACCAAGGTATTGGATTTCACCTCATTGAAGCCCTTCCCCTTCATAAAAAACCCTTTTCCCTTAACATCATTCATTTTACCCTAATAAAACCCCTTTTCCTAAGTCAAAATGCATATTCACCTTTGGAAAAGTAAAAAACCCCTAAAAATGCACTTATCCTAAGTTTTCAACTATAAAATGTTAATATTGGACCCCCACTATGAAAATCCCGCCTAAAATCATGTTTTAAAACTATCCTAAGTGTGTTTTATTTCCCTCATTCATTTCATTTTTTAACACTAACATAATGTATTGACTCCTTTTATATACCTTTTATCCCGTATTAATACAATTCCCACATATATAATATTCCCAACCCATATTTTTATTTTTTAACATATGTGTAATATTCCCCACATGTTATATATCCCAGTCCCACTATATATAACCCCTGCGAGTTCTAACATCATATTTACCCGAATCCCCTTTGTTAATACATTAACCTACGACTATCATAATAAACCCAAATTATGTATTAAACATTAATTTAATACATAATAATCTTCCGCACCATTTAAATCACCTAGCCCCACACCATTTGACATTGCAACTTCATTGTGTCATCCTAGCCATTTGCTTTCACCCGCTAGATCTAATGGTGGATATTGCATATCCCACGTTTCATTACGTGATGGTTAACAAACCCTGATGCTTGTGAAAAGCATGGTTTTCAAGGTTTCTCTCACCTGCACACATCAAATTTATGTTGGATTGCATCAATTATTCCAATTCCCTTTACCATCTTTGCTCAATGCGAAAACCACCATTTCGTTGTGTGATATACCACTGATCTACCCCATGCATAGTGCATTAAATAACTCGTCCACTGTGACAAGCTACCATTCCATTCTGTGCTAAATGACATAAGCTAATATAAAAACCCTCGATGCCACTCTGCTAAAATATATCTGAACCTTGCACTATGCGGTAAATCCAATATAATGAGTCTAATGTGTCATCTAAAACCCACTGTCTGTTCATAACTTATTATGTTTAAACTGCGAATTTGCAACAAAAAGACCTGAAAGATCATTTCCGC
Organism: Pinus albicaulis; assembly: GCA_034641835.2. Classification (NCBI taxonomy): domain Eukaryota; kingdom Viridiplantae; phylum Streptophyta; class Pinopsida; order Pinales; family Pinaceae; genus Pinus; species Pinus albicaulis. Next base: position 411,385,114 of record CM076582.1, read on the forward strand.
CTAAATCAAAAGCCCTCTGCTGTGGCTAGAACTCATTTCATTGAATTTCCAGTTCCCTAAAGCCAATATTTTCTTTCCTTCAAGCCTCTGTTTCATTAAATGTTGTTTTTTTTTGCAGGTTATTACCAGAAGGAGAATTTGGAAAATCAGTTGATACTAGTTCAAACTGTTTATTCCAAAAAAAATCACAAGGAAATGAATTCAAATGATTTTCCTTAAACGAAATATTCCAAGCAACAGAACAGAAAGAATTCATTTACGTAGAGGGAGATAAATTTACACAGTGAATGGTAAAAGTGAAACAATAATTCATAGTGATAGTGAAAACATAATAGTCAAAGAGCATCAGAGTTAAAGTGTATCGTAAAAGTCAGAGTGAAAATAAAATACAGAGGCAGTAAATGGTAAATAGAGATGAAAACACTTTTACCAACAACAATGAAGCTGATCCGAAATAAAAGTAAGAAAATTTAAAACAATAAGGTTAAAAGATGAGAAAAAAGCAAGAAGGGACATTTTCCAGAAATTTCCTATTTAAGCCATAGTTTGGCAGAAACTATTGTGGCCAATCCAAGATGAATTTTGAAAAAATTAAGGAGGTTTATGTTCTTAATATGCCAAGCTACAAAAACCTATATCACTTTATGCACAGGTATTACAGACTGAGAGATACATGCACATCTTCACAACGTACTTTCCGGAATGTGCAAAGTTATGTTTTACACATATTTTTTAGAGCTTATTGTGAACAATTGGAGCGGAATTTTAGGAAACTGAGAGAGTTTTATCTCAATAACATATTTATCTACAATAACCTCTTTCACTTTTTACATATCTATCTTGGATTGAGATATACAAAGGTATCCCTGGACCCCAAGTTTGCAGAATTTCTAGAGAAAAATGCACAAAGGAAGGAGACAGTTAGTGACTTGGAAGCCTCATCATCAACTAAGAGTTGCTATCAAATTCAAATTTATCTACTTTTTCACCATCAGTCCAAAAATATAGTGCCAAATAGATTCATTAGTTTTGAGTGTCCTTTATTGAAGTTCTATTTATGTAATATAGTTTGAGATATTTGTAAACCAATCTTGATAATTTTTCAAGATATTCTAGTTTAGAATTTGTATAAATACTTTATCATTCGAAGTATTGAACGTATTAATTGCTGAAAAATTCTGTAGTCATATTTTCTGAACCTGAAGGGCTTTTGTATCAAGTTCAAGTCAGCAGACTGGATCACAGAAAACAAAGCATCATATTACAAGATTCATGTGTTGGGCCATTGAAGTGAAGGATTTTGTCATGTTATTTGTCAATTTTCTTATGTTTTCCATCCATTAATGAATGTGTTCTAAATTTTAATGTGAAATCAAGAATTGTTATCTCAGAATTTGTTAAAAGCACTCTGTTATTGACTGATTTTCATTTAAATGTTTTTAGTTGATATCCAGATCAGGGAACCCTTAATTTCTCCCTAATTTCGATTGACCTCTACGTTTTCACTCCTTATCTAGATTAAAGAACACTTAATTTCTCTTTATCCCGATTAAAACCATTCCACCATCAGCCTTTGAAGATCTGAAGTGACTCTACTATATTTCCATGTGAAAATTTTCCTTTAGACCTTGATCCTAATTTCTCTGCTTGACACATTGACTCCATTTTCCCAATGAGTTATAGATTTATAGCTATCCATCTCAGTAAGTGATTTTCCCATCAAACCTAATCAAAACCTCAAATCCAATTTGCCCCATATAACTAGCCTAAAATCAAATATAAAAACAAAGTTAAATCTTATAGAGAGAGCCCTTTCTAAGCATTAGGAAGGCTAGATCCTAAGGCTTAAAAGTAGGTTTTTGGTTACCACAGTGACTTCTTTCTTTAACCTTGAGAAATTACTGAGTGATAACATTCATCACAATTTATGCAAGTGAAATCATAGGTTAATAAATTGAAATCGTTGCAAAAGTAAAATCTAATTCTTAAAGTTCAATCAAAGAAATTTTTAAAGCAATCATTAAATAACTCAACTAATAAACTCAAGTTAATTCTAATTTGTTCTATGGAAGAAAATCGAAATGCAAAGATTAAAGGAATTCACAATTAACTAGAATTACTAATTAACATCTACAACAGTCTATTTAACCAGACAGAGAATATTGCATTAACTGAACAACAAGTAACACAGTCATTCTCTGCAATTGAAATTCTCAATGACTGATCAACCAAACAATATCACTCAGAATGAACAACAAATGAATTATTCAATAACTCTAGTAAATTCGAGAAGTAACATTCATGAGGAAAATGAAAGCGATTAAGAATTTAAATCAAGAGGACGCAAACCACTCAATGTTGATGAAATTCAAATCAATTACAATACTATAAAACACAGGAATGATTAATTGAAAAATAGGAAAATAATAATATAACATAGGACAGTAGTAGAGCTCCTAGTGATTGCGCCCAGAGCCTCCAGAAGTCTCTGCCAAAAGATCTTCAGAACAAGATTATGGAAAAACCACTTTCTCTTTCATTAAATTCAACAATAAGGGTACAACATCGCTGAGTGCGAAAAATTTGTTATGAAGGAATGTAAATAACATACAAGTAAACCATACGGGTCAACAAATCCCATTCTATTCCATCTATTGGTCTTTTATATCCTACAAAAAAAAGAAAGAATAATAGTGAATCCTCGGGATTAGGAGATCTTGAGGATTTCACAGCTATCTAACAGTTTGCATTATAGAATAAGTGAGATCCTCCTCATTCGTCGTTGGTTTGTATGAACAGAACAAGAAATTTTCCTTTTCTTAGTCATTGTTGTTCATTTGTTTGAACAACGGTTAATTGGTTTGGATTTCTTGCACATAAAAACAACGAAAGTTAGCCTTTCTACCCATAATTAGATAATTTGTTGATAATTAATTTTACCCTTTGTTTACAATTAATTCTTCCAGATTTATTCCCAAAGTGAAGGTAAACACATGAAATTCAGTAATAAATCAAGCTAATTATGATGGTAAAACGTACTTTTTCATGGCCCAACAACCTGGTCCCTCAACAAATCTAGGGCATTGTTTTCAGAATGTTGGGAATCCTTCCCTTGGGGGATGGAATTCTCAAGCTCCTCCATGCTTACCTTTCCTGAAAACTTTGAATTTTCCAGATTTATCAAAATTAACGAATGATCCAATTCAATAAAGCCTGGGTTGGCCTCCGGTCCCTACTAAACTTCCCTTAGATATTCCAAAATTTGAAGTGAAGACTGGTGAGGTCCCAGATGACCATGTTACGACTTTCCATTTATGGTGTTCATCAAAATCCCTTATCGACGATTCGATTAGGTTAAGGCCATTTCAAGGCACCCTAACTGGAAATGCTGCAAAATGGTACATTGAGCTCATAGGGGGCAGTTTTTCTACTTTTGAAAAGTTGCCTACTATGTTTCTAAACCATTTATAGTTGCATGTTTGTTATGATGTCGAGACTGATCTCCTAGCCAATTTCCAACAGGATAAGGAAACACATATTTCTAATCATATTCAGGAATGCAGGAGAAGGAAGAGGCTCATCAAGGCCCTTATTCCTAATGAATTATTTCTTTAATGCTTTCTTAAATCCTTGCAGCCAGAAATCTCGAAGGATGTATCCCTTTCATGGGTATTCTCTGAGGAACAAGCTATCTTTAGGGGTCAATAGTTAGAACTGGTATATTCTCATTATGGTGTCCTTGATAAGATTTTGTTGAATGCTCCTCATTCCAAAGTGTATTTAGCCAAAATGAAGCCAGGTGCTCATGTTGACGGGCTTTTCGATTGGATTGATAGTGGCCCAGCTAGCTTGTTGAGTAAACTGCAGCAGTTGTCTTTACAAAAATTTTCATTCTGGTTAGGCTACGCTGTCGGTGTCAACCCCTTCCAAGCCCTTAACTACTAATGTTGTTCAAGATTCAAACCCCAAAGTAAATCAACAATACGATGGGAAGAATAAGGGACGAAATAATAAGAAGAAAGATAAGGATGGGAAGGGTAATGCGAATAGATCCAACGATAATGTTGGAGAGGGTGAGAGAGAAAATAATAAGAAATTTAAGTTTCCATTCAAGTTATGCACCGAAGACCATCTTACTCATCTCTGCCCAAAAATTAAGGATGCTCAGTCCTTATTAGCTCAGCAGGGTTCCTCTATTTCCCAGGTTGTATTGACAAACACTTTTCCCTAAGGGCAGCAGTTTCTTGCTGGTGTGAATGCTAATATTGGAGCTCTCGCAAGGGGAAACTAGGAAGGGGAAAATTCCTCAAATGTATATATGATGAGTGCTCACGCTAATATTTCTATGAGATCTCTTGATTATGGAGAAGCTAAGTCTTCAAAAGCTAAGGGTGCTCCTATTAATTCTGAGCCACTCCATATAGATAGGCCTATATTTGAGCCTATACCTCAGATTCTGAAAGGGTCTACTAAGTGTATGACGATTAATCCTAATTCCAAGGTTGCCCAGAACTACTCCATTGTAGAGTATTTGTCTTAGAGTCGTTGTGCCATGTCTGCATTAGAGGTACCGCAGTCGTGCCCATCACAAAGGACTGAATTTCTCACTGCGATCCGTGATGTTGATAAAAAAACCTCTCTTATGATCACATTTGAGATGTTGAATCTTAAGATGAGACTTCCTCATCACATGGCTTTTCATATTAAGTTTACATTTTAGAAGATCAATATTTTTCGAATAGTCGATGAGGGTGCTTCCACATGTGTCATGTCTATCTCATGTTGGAAAGCCATTGGATTGCCTTCAGCTATGCCTTCACCTACTCTTATCGCTGCATTTGATGGTCATTCTCATAGGCCACATGGAATTGTTCCATTTTTACCCATCTGTGTTGGGGATAAAACTGTCAATATTGAGGCAGAATAGATAGTTGATGCAAATTTAGACTACAAGATTTTGTTGGGGTGGAATTTGATTTATGAGATGGATTCTATTGCTTCATCATTATTTCACATCTTGTGTTTTCCCCATGAAGGGAGGATTGTCATTATTTACTAGATGGAATATTCTCTTGTAGATCCAAATTCATCTACTAACTCTACTGTATCATTGGTGAATGATGTCAAGCAACCTGTTGAGAATTTGGGGGTTGGAATGTATACCTCGTTGATGGATACTTTTGATATTCCGCCTCCTTCGGTTAATATTAATGATATCTCATCCTCCAGGGTTCCTTATTGAAGATATTTATTTCGAGATCATTATATTTCGGATTCCTGGACCTTTCCTTCTCCTACCTCCACATTAGAGGAAGGTCAAGTGGGTAGAATGGAATTTCTTATGTCTGCAGTAGAGATTTCCTATCAATCTATTGTTGACTCTGTAGAATCTATTCTAGTTTCTCTTTAACCAAAGGAGTTGGATGGAGATGTGGCTCTAGCTTGGACTCTTAGTCCATCTTCTACTCAGGATTTCCCCGATACTACTCTTCCATATGAAGAGGCTATCATCAAAGAATGACTAGCGTGGAAAAACCGTGGGATGATTTTTATCATCGGTCCTATTTCCTACCAGACTTGCAAGAATTTGAAACAAGATTGTCTAGCCCTCACTCTTCTGGTCCTATTCACTCAATATTGAACCCTTTAGCTCTACCACAGTTTTTTGCTGAGACTACCCCGATGAACAACTCTAGAGATTCCAACGTTATTGAGAACGTCTTCATTGGATTTGAATGTTCCCCTATAGAGATTCAAAATTACAGTGATCTCTTTAGAGAATTTCGGGATGTGTTTGCTTCGTCTTATGAGAAAATTCCTAGAATTGATCCATTTATTGTCCAGCACGAGATAAAGACTTACGAAAATGCTAAGCCTATCCGACAGAAGCTTCATCCTGTCAACCCTAGGAAGGAAACATATATCAAGGCCAAGGTTTAGAAGATGTTAAAGGCTGGTTCCATATACCCCGTTCCGTTAATTGAGTGGGTTTAGAATCTAGTGCCTGTGGACAAGAAACAAGGAACGATCCAAGTTTGCATTGATTTCAGGGATTTAAATAAGGCAAGTCCCAAGGATAATTATCCCACATCATTTATTCATCAGATTACTATTGAGTGTGTGGGGAATGAAATTTTCTCCATCATGGACAGTTTCTTGGGATATAATCGGATTACTATCTGTCATGAATATCGAAACAAGTCTTCTTTTATTTGCCCATGGGGTACATTTGCATACAAAAAGATGCCTTTTGGCCTTAAAAATGTTGGAGCTACTTTCCAGCAAACCATTTATTATGCTTTCCACGACATTAAGCATGTTATCGAAGCACATTAGCTGCTTGTTCTCGAAAGAGAATTGGTCATCCCTCTCATATTCAACAAATTTTGAACGATGTCGTTATTATAAAATTCGGTTGAAACCAATAAGTGTTTTTTCATCATCACATCTCGTCGGTTGTTGGGATTCATCGTGTCTACAGAAGGGATTCAGATATATCACTTCAAGGTTGAGGCAATACTTCAGTTGCCTCCCCCGTCTTATATTCAACCACTTTAAAGTCTACAAGGAAAAGCCAATTTCTTAAGGAGATTTATTGTTAATTATGCTGAAGTGACGAAAGGATTTATGAGGTTTTTAAAGAAAGGAGTTCCATTCGTTTGGAATGAATTTTCTCAACACTCGTTATATTCTTTGAAAAAGGCATTGACCTCTACTCCATTATTGAGTCTACCTGATTATAATAGAGACTTCCTTTTGTATCTCGCCGCAGTAAGATCTACTATTGATATGGTTTTGGTTTAGGAGGATGATGTTATTTTTTTAGCATGTCTTTTACTACCTTAGTCGAGGCTTTGTGGGTCCTGAACTCCAGTATTCTCCTGTTGAGAAATTAGCTTTGGTAGTTGTCCATGCTATCCAATGACTCAGGAATTATGTTCTTCTTTGCAAAACTTATGTTTTAGCAGCAGTTAATCCATTTCAATGTGTTCTAAGTAGGTGAGTGATTGGGGGAAAATAGAATCGATGGATTGTCATTTTGCAAGAGTTTCATCTCGAATTCATGTCTGCAAAATCAAAAAAATATTTTGTATTTGCGGAGTTGATATATGATTTTCCTTGTGGAGAGGATATCATTTATGAAGATTTGTTCCCAGATGAACATATTTTCCTCATTTCTTCATGGGATCCTTGGTATGGAGATCTCATTGTTTATCTCAAAACTTTGAATTTTCCCTTAACTTTTTCAAAAGATGAGTGTCGGAATTTACGTCACTTGGAAAAAATTTATCTTATTATTGGTGACACCTTATATCATCGCAGGGTTGATTCGATCCTTAGATGTTGCTTGACTCTCGAAGAAAATGAGGTTGTGTTGAATGATTGCTACAGTGCAGATTGTGGTGGTCATTTATCTGGGCTTGCAACAACTCAAAATATTTTGGGTGAAGGATATTTTTGGCCCTCGATTTTCAAGGATTGTGTTGAGGCGGTAAAAAAATGTCATCCTTGTCAAGTGTATACTCGGAAGATGCGCGCTCATCCAGCTACGCTATTTCCTGTTGTCACTATCGATCCGTTCACAAAGTGGGGTTGCCAGGTCCCTATATTACTAGTGTAGTCCCTTATTGTTATTGTTGTACCCCTGTAACCCCAATATTTTTATTATTGTGCCCTTACATTATTATTGTTAGGTCAGCTAGGATTATATTGTGACCCCATGGACTCCTATATATAGAAGGAGGTTTTGTCATTTGTATCATCCAAGAATATCTCATTTATGTAATGTAAAGGAGGTTTCCCCCTTGAAGTGGCTTATTTATAAGGCGTTTATCTCTCTTTTCTTCTATTTTTGGAGCTAGTTTCATAACATTTGGTACCAAAGCTTTTGATTCTATAGTTTCACTGCTCCAAACAGGTCATTGTGGAATTTTCGCTATAAATTCTATTCTACGAAGGTTCAAAAGCTGAAATTTTTATCACCCAAATCAGAAATAATGAGGAAATTCATCTAAATTTTTTAGATCTTGGTTCGTAATATTTTCAGAGATATGATCTGTGGAAGTTAGGGTGTTTTTGAGCTCTCGAATTTCATCTCGAAGAGGTGACTGTGGTAAAATAATCATAACTCTCTCTCTGACCATCAGATTGGAACTCTGCAAAAAGTGGTCATAATTGCACAGAATGTAGCTTATTGTATATCAATTTTAGATCCAAAGGATGAAATAATGATATGTGGCACTTTTTACAAGTTCACTTTATTGAACTAGTCCATAATTAGGTCATTATGGGAGATTGGGAATAACTTTGCCTTGAAAAATCTAAATCAGATCAGACCTCTAGTTTTTTAAAGAACATTTAGAGGGCTAATATGGGGCCGAATTTTAGATATTGAACATTCAAAATCACATAGATAATCTAGTTTCAATATTGAGCTCCTCAAAAGCAAGAAAAAGTTGTGTATTTTTTTTCTTTGAATTGATTCCAAGGGAATATTGTAGAATATATATCAGTATTGGGTTCTAAAATTCTCCCTAAAAATAATTCAACACCCATTAATCCTTCATAAGGCTCTACTATGACGCATGAAGATAAAGAAGTGCAACATGACATATCAAAATTACAAGAGAAAGTGCACCAATTTTTTCTCTCGCAAAGAGCGACAAAAAATGAAATGGAAGTTTTGAAGAAAAGCATGGAAGCTAAGATGGATGGTTTGAAGAAAGGCGTGGAAGCTAAGATGGATGGTTTGAAGAATGACATGGAATCTAAGATAGATTTCATGGAAGCTAAGATGGATGACATGGAAGCTAAGATTATTGAAAAAATGGAAAACATGAAGAATTATCTAAAAGAAGACATGGAAGGTTTGACAAATTTGATACAAGAAATGTTTCCTAATGGAAAAAAGATAGTAGAGGAAACTCATGATGAGAAAAAAAAAAATGTTAATCGTTATTTCATAAACTCTAATGTTAGATGGAAGAACCAACATATTCAAAAGATGGATATGAGGAAGTTGGATGGCAAGGATCTCATATCATGGAAACTACAGATGGAGCAATATTTTGATCTCAATAATGTGAAAAAACACACTAAAGGTACACATTGAAACTTTACATTTAGAAAAAAATACATTTGTATGGTATCGATGGCTTTGCTCCCGTTCAAAAATTGTAACTTTGTTAATTTTTATGGAGGAAATGATAGCACATTATGAGGATATAAAGAGAAACACATTCTTTAGCCAATTGATAAATCTCAAACAAAAACGTTCAGTGGTGGATAACATTAAGGACTTCCAAAAATTGAATATAAGGGTAGTTTATATTCCAGAGGAACATAGGATTGATGTCTTCATAGGGACTTTAAAGGATAACATCCAACATGAGGTTCGCCTTTGGGAACCTAATTCATTGGAGAAAGAATTCAAGTTGGCAAGAAAAATTGAATGTAAAATTATGGCAACAAGGAAGCCTACCAATCACATCTATAAATATGGAAGTGTTGCTACTCCTAGACTTCCAAAACCTACAAGGTTGACACCACAACAATTGGAAGAAAAAAGAGTGAAAGTTATTTGCTAAAGTTGTGATAAAAAATACACTAAAATTCATAATTGTGATGAGAAGAAATTATTTTACATAGATTGTGAAGAGGAGGAAGAAAATGAACAAGAAACTTCAAAAGAATAGGATATACACCAGGAACCAACCCTATCATATAATGCATTGGCATGAATCACCACTCCTCAAACTCTCAAGATAGAAGGACATATCAAGAAGAAAAAGGTAATATGGTTGATTGATTCGGGTAGTAACCATAATTTTATTCATTATAAGGTATCCAAGGAATTGAGTTGTTTCATATACACAACACCAGAATTTCAAGTGATGGTTGCAAATGGAGGAACTATAAATTGCTCTGGAAAATGCAATAATATCAAGCTAACCATGGGGGAGTATGTATTGAATAGTACAATTCTTTCCATTTTAATGGAAGGTGTTGATGTTGTACTAGGAGTACAATGGTTACAATCTTTGGGGACAGTAGCTTTTAATTTTCAAGAATTTTTCTTGAAATTTTTTTCGGAAGGAAAGGAAATTGAATTAAGGGGTATCACAGGGAAGCTTGGAAAGATAATAAGCTCTAATGTCATGACAAAGCTTCTAAATAAAGAACAACGAGGTGTAATTGCACAATTATGCTCACTAGAAGTTCCAACATCAAAATCATCTATTTCTCCATATCTCCAAAAAGTCTCTGACAATCATTCCAAGGTGTTTGAAACTCCCAATGGAATCCCACCTATTTTTTATCATGATCATGTTATTCATTTGATTACAAGAAGTGTTCCTCCAAATATTAGGCCTTATAGATATCCTTATGTCCAAAAGAGCGAAATTGAACCTATGTTGGAGAAATATTAGAGGCTGGTATAATTCAACCTAGTCAAAGTTCTTTCTCTGCTCTAGTAGTATTGCTGCACAAGAAGGATAGATCACGGCACATGTGTCCAGATTATAGGGAGCTCAATAATCTCACAATTAAAGATAAATTTCCCATTCCTGTGATTGATGAATTATTGGATGAATTTCATGAAGAAATATATTTTACCAAGTTGGATTTTCGTTCAGGATATCATCCAATTAGAATGAAGACTAAATATATTCTTTTAACAACATTTTGAACTCATGAGGGTCATTATGAAGTTTTTTTCATGCCTTTTGGCCTTACCAATACACCTTCTACATTTCAAGGGTTGATGAATTCCATTTTCAAACCCTTCCTTAGAAAATTTTTGCTAGAATTTTTGATGATATACTAATCTATAGCAGGTCTTGGAAGGATCATGTTCAACATGTGGACAGGGTGCTCAAACTATTGGAGGAGAAACAATTATATGAAAAAACATCGAAATGTTTCTTTGGAGTACAAGATGTGGAATATCCGGGTCATATTGTATCTCACGAGGGTGTTAAGGTAGACCCTAACAAAATTAAAGCCATTAAGTAATGGAAAGTCCCCACAACCATAAATCAGTTGTGAGGATTTCTCGAGCTAATAGGGTATTATCGCAATTTTGTTAAGAACTATGGGAGAATAGAAGCACCTCTTACAACATTGTTGAAGAAATATGCATTTTCATGGAATCCTGAAGCAACTAAGGCCTTTGAACATCTTAAAGAGGAAGTGTGCCTAGCACCGGTCTTAGCTACACCAGACTTCACAAAACCTTTACTGTGGAATGTGATGCCTTAAGAAATGGAATTGGTGTTCTTTTAATGCAATAATGAAGACCCATTTCTTTCTAAATTCATCCAATAAAAGGAAATTATTTACATAAACATGTTTATGAGAAGGAAATGTTAGCAATACTACATGCACTAAAGAAATGATGACCTTACCTAATGGGAAGACACTTCAAGGTAAAAATTTATCATGACAGTCTTAAACACTTTTTGGATCAAAGAATATCTTCAGAAGAGTAGCAAAAAAGGGTCATAAAGATGTTGGGTTATGACTTTGAAATCATATACAAAAAAGGGACACTAAATGTTGTTGCAGATGCACTCCCAAAAAAGGATGAAGAGGTGGAAGCATTGCTTTGTGCCATTTCTATTATCCAACCAGATTGGATAACCAAACCAAGGGATGAATGGAAGAAGGACGAAGAAGTGTGGCCACTCATTCAAAATTTGCAACAATATGCTAGTACATATGATACATTTAGTTGGAAAAATGATTCCTTATGGTACAAAGATCGCTTATATATTTCTAAGAATTCCCAACTAAAACAAAAGATTCTTTTGGAATTGAACACTTATCCTTTAGGAGGACATTCTAGATTTTTAAAAATTTACCACAGGGTGAACAAAGAATTTTTTTGGGATGGCCTTAAATCTGATATTCAAAAGTTTGTGTTGGAATGTTTGGTTTTCCAGCAAAATAAAGTTGAGACAATTGAGACCCCGGGTCTTCTACAACCTTTATCCATTCCAAGTTAATGATGTGAGGAGATTTCAATGGATTTTATCATAGGCTTACCTAAGTCCGAAGGAAAGAGTGTCATCATGGTGGTAGTTGATAGACTTACCAAGTATGCACACTTTTGTGCATTATCTCATCCATTTAAAGAAAGTACAATTGTTATTTCATTTATGGAAACAATTCAAAAGCTAGATGGAAACCCAAACATTATTTTAAATAACAGAGATCCTATTTTTATTGGAAATTTTTGGACAAAATTATTTTCTTGTTTGGGTACTCAAATAGCTCATAGCTCATCTTATCATCCTCAATCCGATGGTCAAATTGAGATAATGAATAAATTTTTGGAAGGATATCTTTGTTGTTTTGTATCTGATAAACAAACACAATGGGTCAAGTGGTTACCTCTCACTGAATGGTGGTATAACAATTCCTTCCATATTGCAGAAAAAATGACCCCATTTATGGAACTTTATGGATATCATCCACCATCCATCACATCATCTTTAAGAGAAAATTATAAGGTTCAAGCAGTGGAAGATCACATCGAGCATCAACAAGAAGTTCTCCAACTCTTAAAGGATAACCCAAATTTGGCACAAAATCAAATGAAACAATAGGCAGATCAACATCGCAACGAGAAACGTTTTAATGTAGAAGATTGGGTATTTTTACGACTACAACCATATAAAAAAATTTCCCTCAAGAAAGATAATAAGGATAATAAATTATCTCCAAGGTATTATGGTCCTTACAAGGTGTTGCAAAATATTGGTACTATGGCATACAAATTAGAGCTTCTTGCTTATTCACGAGTGCATCTAGTTTTCCATGTTTCATGATTAAAGAAGATTATAGGTGACAAACTTCTAGTTCAAACAATATTGCCAGAACTTGATGAGGAAGGAAAAATCATATTGGAACCTGAAGCAGTCACAGAAACAAGAACTCGACAACTATGAAATCGATCAATTTCAGAGTATCTCATCAAGTGCTAGAAGAACTTACCCACTGCAAATTCTACATGGGAGGATGATAATTTTATACAGAAGCACCCAGAGCTACTCAAGCATTGAGGACACCACTTTTTTTGAAGGAGAGGGGAATGTTAGATCCCTATATTACTAGTGGATTCCCTTATTGTTATAATTGTAGCCCCCTTATTGTACCCTTGTAACCCCAATATTTTTATTATTGTGCACTTACATTATTATTATTAGGTCGCCTTCAATTATATTGTGACCCCATGGACTCCAATATATAGAAGGAGGTTTTTTCATTTATATCATCCAATAATTTTTCATTTATGTAATGTATAGGAGGTTCCCCCCTCGAAGTGGCTTATTTCTAAGGCGTTGATCTCTCGTTGCTTCTATTTTTGGAGTTGGTTTCATAACATGGGTATTGATTTTACTACTTGTAACCTGCCTTCATAAAATGTTCATAAGTACATTATCATAGTAGTAGAGAACTTCTCAAAGTGGGCTGAGGCTATGCCTAATTTCGCAAACGATGGTGAAACAACGGCCTTGTTTATGTTCAACCAAGTCATTTCTCGATTTCGTATTCCCAAGGATATTGTCACTGACCATGGCAATCATTTTCAGAACACCATGATGGCTGAATTGGCTCTTAAATTGGGTTTTCGGCAGGATAATTCGTCTCCATATTATCATCATGCCAATGGGTAGGTTGAAGCTACAAAAAAGTCCTTAGAGGTTATCCTTCAACAGAAAATTGATAAATCCAGGTCTAATTGGCATGTCATGATGTAATTTTCACTTTGTTCATACCAGACATGTGTTAAGATTGCATCCAGATTCACTCATTTCCAACTTGTTTATGGGTTGGAATCAATCTTTCCTATTGAATGTGAAATTCCTTCCTTAAGCTGGCTGTCAAGCTTCTTCCTAACACTTCAAGTATCGAATAAAAACTTGTTTATCTAGAACATATCGATGAGCAACACTGAGATGCAGCTATGATGAACAAGGGTCATAAGAAAAGAGTGAAAGTTTAGTATGATAAGGTGATCAAACCTAGGGCTTTCTATGAAGGTGACCTTGTTTTGGTTTATGCTCAAGACAAGGATGCCTTGGGGGCAGGAAAATTTAAATCCATGCGGTATGGCCCTTTTATTGTTAAAAGGGTCTTGAAGAAGGGAGTGTATGCCTTGGTTTATTTCGATAGAGAAAGGCTGGTGGAGCCCAAAAATGGGCTCTATCAAAAGAAGTATTATGCCTAGGATTTTGCCTAGAATTTTCGTTGTTTATATATATTGTATTTTTTTTGCATATCTGTCTACCGATTTTTTATGTGACTTTGAACATTTTGATTTTCTTTGGCAGGTGCTTTTGGATGAGATGAGTCATTTTGGCTTTGCCGATGGTGCTAGTTGAAATACCCGAAATCTTGCTTCCGCGAGTTGGGTAATCTACTATCCATCCCGTCAGCTGCTAGTCCCAAGGGGTGTTTGCATTGGTCCTGCTTCGAATAATGTGGCAGAGTACACTCTAGTAATCAACCTACTTTCATAGGAAATATCTCTTGATGTTGATTCGTTAGTAGTATACTTGGATTCACAACTGGTGGTCTCACAATTAAATGACACCTATCATGTCAGAGACCGATTTTTAAATCTATTATTTCTGAGAGTGTTTTTGTTACAACATTCATTTCATTATGTTACATTCATTCACATTCCTCATTCAAAAAATTTGTTTGTAGATTCATTGGTTAATCAAGAAATTGATTGGTATATTAATCATTCAACTGGTATATTATTTACACTAGAGTTGTTTTCAAAATATACAAAATCAGACAATCATGTCCTACAAAATTAGGTCTTATTCCCGATCATGTTCATCATCAAAAGATATTACAGTCATCTGATAAATAAAATATATCCCTGTGGGCCCTGCCTAGGGTAGGTGTTCCAGAAGAACACTAATTTTTGGCCACACGACGGAATAGCCACACCCAATCATGCAGTATTCCAACCACATGTCTCTGTATAGCCTCCGGGAGGTCCTCTATGGCAGCCATAGGGACTTGGTGAGTCAATCTCTCCAATTTTCTATGTATAGCATGGAGAGTACTCCCTGGGTCTTCTGTGGTATCCTTGACTTCTCTTTCATGGTGCATGTGCCTCGGTAAGCCCTCAAATCTCACTGGTTCCATGTCTGCAACATGATCCATAAAATTTGTAAGTCAAATTGTCCTAAGAAAAATATTTTTCACTTTCATATAATTTGAAAATAAAAAAATTCATATAATCAAAAAATCATTGTGCGATCTTACCAATCACGCCCCATGCTACACCAAGTGGAAGGGTCAAATCTAGATCTCCCCTGAAATCCATGCCAACATAGGGATAGTCCTCAATTGCGATGACTTGTTCTCCCCACTGTTATCACTCAGGTTTTCCCAGAAGTTGTGTAAGAGGAAAGTATACCCGAGGTAACCACAAACCAACCTTTTAGATGCAGAATCTAGCCAATCTGCATCCAGAGAGGGCTCTCTCTTTATGATTTATCTTTGTCTTTGAATGATTTTAGGCTAGTTATAGATTCAAAGTTTGTTTTGGGAAATTGGTGGAATCCACAAACTAAGGGCAAGGTTGAGGGCTTTCAGTCCATTGGGCTATGGAGTCTAAGGATGGCTTTACTGGATTTCTTTTCTGAACACAAGATGGTATTACAGGGCAAGATAGCTAGACAGAGAACAATCCTTAAAATTTAAAGGGGATGGATGGTCTTGAAGGGATGAAAGGCAACTAAGAATCTTTCACCATATTCAAGAGGAAGAAGAGAAATGATTACAAGCAAAGAGCAATGAAGGATTCTGTGTTACAGTAATCAACAATATTGAATCAGCAAAACATGAGCAATTAAGAATTCATGCTTATAACTAATCCAGAAGAAAACATCGAGAATAATCACATTTGAAAACAGAGTACAATTAAGCAAATTCTGTTTCAATCCTTTATGTAAACTATTCAGAAACGGATATGATGATAGCATAAACTAATATAAAATTTAAACACAAAGGTTGGAAAACTTATTGAACTGAAGTCCAACACATGAATCCTGCAACAAGTCCAGTGCTTCAAAACGTCATCCAGTAAGCCACAAGTAAATTTGTCCAAAAGCTTTTTATTCTGAAAACCTCAATGTTACAGCAGAGTAATAGAATCCACCCTAAATGCTTCCAAGAGTGGAGTATTTATACAAATTCTAAACTAAAATATCTTGAAACAAATATCAAAATTGGTTCACAAATCTCTCCAACTATTTACATAAATAGAACTAAAATAAAGGACACTCAAACTATTTGGCACTATTTTTGATGGATAGGTGATGACAAAGAGGAGAATTCGAATTTGATCCAAATCTTAGTTGATGATGAGGCATCCAAGTCACTAACTGCTTCCTTTCTTTGTGCAATCTGCTCCAACAATTCTGCAAACTTGGGGTCCAATGATATCTTCGTATTTCTCAATCTGTAATAGATATGTAAAAAGTGAAAGAGGTTATTGTGGATTAATATGTTGGTGAGATAAACCTCTTTCAGTTTTCCAAAATTCCTCTCCAGCTGTGCATAATATTCTCTGTAAAAAATATGCGTAAAACAGAGTTTTACAGAGTCTGAAAAATGGCCTGTAAAGATGCGCATGTATCTCTCATTATAAAACCACTGTGAAAAAAATGAGATAGGTTTTTGTATATGGGTCTCTTAGGAACAAAAACCTCCTTCATTTTTGTGAAATGTATTTCTAATTAGCCACAATATTCTCTGCAAAATGATGACTTGACTGTAATTTTCTGCAAACAGTGCTTTCCAACTTTGTTTAATATTTCCAAAACCATAATAGTTGTTAGAAAAGTGAGAGAGGTTTTTGTATATGGTCCTCTTAAGAACATAAACCTCCTTCAGCTTTGTAAAATTCATCTTTGATTGATCACAATAGTTTCTGCAAAACTATGACTAAAATATGCAATTTCTGCAAAAATGTTCCTTCTTGTTGTATTTTTCATCTTTTCACTTTTTGTTCCTTTGACTGTTTTACTTTCACTTTAGATAAAATTCAATGTTGGTGAAAGTATTTTCATCTCTTTTTACCATTTTACTGCCTCTGTAACTTCATTTTTACTGTTTACCTTTGACTGCTCTGTAACTTCATTTTTACTGTTTACCTTTGACTGCTCTGTAACTTTGTTTTGACTTTTCAGTCTGACTTCTACCTGATACACTTTATCCATTGATACTCTTTGATTTTGATACGCTTTGACTTGGGGATAAAACTTCTTTCTGATTTGGATCATAATTGGCATGATAGCAGTGGATAATTTCTGGGAAAATAAGGACTGAGGGGATGAGATATCTCGGGAAATTGGATTCCCACAACCCTATAAGATCTTGCCCCTTTGAGTATTCGTCTCTGCAGCGACAATAGCTCAATAGGGGACTTTCATCAAAATGTAGGTCTTTAATTTGGAAATCTTCATCTATCAGAGGTAAATAGTCTAATTCACTGTGAGGAGCATTCAAAGGAGTGATATTTAGAGCAGTTGGGGCCTCCATTTTGGTTCTTGTGGATTCAAAATGGAGGTTTTCGTTTTTCTTGTAGACCGGGCGGGATATCTGACAAAAGAGGAAATTGGAACAATTCGTAGGTTTTGGAAGCAAATGCACAGGTTTTAAATCTTCAATGAGGACTCAGAGAGGATTTTTAACCACTTTTTTAGAGAAAAAACAAAGGAAACTAAGCTTGACTTGCAGTCGGGGCGCGAAATGATAAATACATGTTTTTAGATGGGAACTGGTTCTTTAACAGGTAATGAACAATGGCGGGGACGTTCTTCAACACGGGCGCAGCTGAATTTCGGAGTAAATTGGTGTATTTGCAGTGGAATTTGAAATTGCAGCGGGAGCTCTGTCTCTTTCAAAAACTGAAAATAACTGAAAAAACACGAAAATGGCTTATTTACAAGTCAAAAAGGGTTTTTGTCTTTTTCGAGGTGATGACGTCATTGACGTACGGGGTGACATAGGAAAGTGGGGCCGGCGGTATGCGGTAAGCGGTAAGCGGTAAGCCCGCACCGCTTATGGACGAAGGCGGTAAAAGATGTGAGGGGAGCGATTCCATAGCTCTAACGCCACGTGGATGGTCTGACTAGTCAAAACCACCCATTCCCCGCTGGCTAAATAACTCACACGGGATGGGCAGCGGGATTGATCATGACCGTTGATCAATGGAGGGATGATCCGACGGCTGAAGGAAAGGGAAACATGTGGGGGATTGAAAAGTGGGCCCGGCGGGATTTACATTCGTTTAACTGTTATTTAATCGCCCCGGGAGGATTTCGATTGGTAAGTGAAAGGTTATTAATTATTTCAAATAACTAATTAATCCCATATGCAAAGGTAAAGGGTCGAGGCGGAATTGGCTTGAGAGGAATGCCACGTGGACGGACCACGGTGGCGCAGGACTCCGTCGCATTTTATTCTTGTTTTTGGTGTTAAACACATATATTACATGTCTAACGCTTTTTATATATATTTTATTATACGATGAATTAATTAATACACAAATAATTCACCATAGGGCGGGGATTAATGTATAAGGCTATAGTTTTAACCAAAGGGCTTTATAAAGCGGGGTATTTATTTTAAACGAGCGGGAATATATACTTTGGTAAAACATTATAATAAGAGGGTTTTTTGGGGATATTTATTAGAAAAGGGAGTTATATACTTAGGAAAAGGGATTCCACTAGGGATTTAATATAATAGAGTTAAATGTTAATATGATAAAGGACAGGGAAAATCAAAACATCTTTGTACATCTAAGAAAGTGAAAACTTATGAAGTAAATTGCACATTTTATCTTCAACACTTAAGCTTAGAATAACAAGTTGTTTTGAGGAATTTTATGGAATATTGCATCAGTTTCCTAAGTAAAATAGGATTTTACTTAGGAAAAAGTTAAAGATGGAAGATAACAATGATGAATTATTTCAAGTGCTTAGGTATTTTTGATCAGTAGGCCGAGGGTCCGGTCCCTCCAGAAGTCAAGGAAATGCCTTGAGCCCCTTTGATCTCAAATTACCTTAGTACTTTTGGGGGAAATTAGTAAAACTCTTGAGGGAAAAATGATGAGGGAGGTTAATGAATTTGACTTTTCTTGATGTGATTTTCCAGTGTATTTCCTGCTTCAGTACTTGTGATGAAAGTAAATGATTAACCAACATGTAGCAGCACCATTCATCAGATAACACTTTGCAGCACCATCTACCTACCCTATCTACTTGACACTACCATTTTCTCTTCTTTATTAGGGTGCATTTATACTTGCAAACCCTTTTCAATCTTTTTCTTTTTACATGGCAAATCTATCTAAATCTACCCTTATTACATCCAAGGGCTCAGATTAAACTGTTGAGCACCTTTTATTAACTCTACCTATCTACTTATCTTCCAAGATTAAACTGTTTGGTCAGATATTTATTCTCTATTCTACAACATGAAATTGAAAAATGAATGAGTCAAGTTTAAACAGTTTGACTCTTCATAAATTGTGGCAAAAGTTTGACAAGCTACACACAATTGCTTTATTACAAAAATGAAATAGTAGTGGCATTTGGATTTGCACACTTTCCTTGGTCTATTTTTTTCTTGGGGTTCATTTCTTTCATTTTCTTGACCAATTTATTTTTCTTACCATTTGATCTTTCTTTTAGGGTATACCCTCCTTACATTTTTTAAATTTTTTTGATTTTTTGGTTTTTCAAGAATATGGAACACCTTTGCTCAAGAAAAAGGTTTGAACATATTCCATAGTTCAATCAAGACAATCATGAAAAATGACACCTATTGGTATAGGAGTCTAACACTGGCTCCACTTGGGGATGGCTTTTCCTTGTGAAAAGTCAAGAACAACAGGTCAGTTGCTTCAAAATGTCTTCAAACTAAACCATGTAATCTCCTTCGTCTGGTAGCTTTATTGTATATATGATAGTGGAGCTTTTGAAGCTTAGGGCCTTCGCTTCGGGCTTCAACTCCAAGAAGTCACCATTCAATCAAAACTGATGCATTAGCTATGGCTGAAAATCTTGAATTGAATATAGTCCTTTTTCTGCAACCTGAAATCTGATCTAAAACTAAAACAACACACAAAAATTTTCAAACCAAATTAATGAAAAACTAGTTGAAGATTGAAAAACTAAAAAAAATGCTCAAAATTCTGAGCTTATTAGCATTTATTTACCTACTCTAATCTACTAAAAATCTTATTAAATCAGGTAATACAAAAATGCCAATGAAGCCAATCAAGTAGCTGTAAAAATAAATGGATAACTTGATTGCTTGTGATCAAAATTGGAAGTATGTTATGATCATGTGCCTTTATAATAAATGATATGATGTGTAAAGGCCACTTTTGATGTATTTGATCCTTATAGAGAAAACATGTTTGCAAATTTGGGCTCAAAAGATTCTCCATATAATTTGCTATAGGATCAATAAAAGCATGACGTATGTTATTTACTTCTAGGCCTTCAATGACTAATTGTTCAATTGAATTATGAATTTTAGACCATGAACTTATTTCTTCAGTCTTGTGTTTGAAAGAATAATCATCTTCAATATGCAAGTCAAAAGATAGTACAATTTCCTCTTGCTTTGGAGAAGGAAGATTTTCAAAGAATTCTTTAGGATTTCGGAAATTGTATGACTGAATTTGAGAATGCAAAATTTTGATTTCATTTTCATAATTTTCAGAAATTATATCAAGAAGCCATTTTTTAACTTGAGGAGAACATTTTCTTGATTTAAAAATAAGAAAGAAAGCTCTTAGAAAATCCTCATCAAGCTGAAGTTCTAATATCTCATCCCTCAAAATAGCTAGTGATTGTTTTGTAAAATTATCATAATTATCATCATACTGATCATATTTAGGCAAATCTTCAGAATAAGGAATGTCATCAATTATAAACATTGGATCAGCATATTTCTCTTCCAACAATCCCAATACATCTTGATTAGATTGGTAGCATTCTATTTGAAAGTCATTGCTTTGTTCAATAGGCGTGATATCAAGTAATGGGCCTTTTTGGGAAGGTAGAATAACATAAGCATCAACTTGTTCCTCTGTCCCTTCATGGATAAAAACCTTTGTACATTCATCAACATTAGAAGAAGTAGAAACAATTTCTTCATTATGTAAATATTTTAAGGATGGTTGCATGTTTAGAAGCAAATTGATTTCTTCTTCGGTGAGGGGGGGTGGGAATCTCTGAATTCTTAGATTGGAATGACAATTGTTTTTTCTCTTATCTAAAAATTGATCATGAGGTTGATTATTTTCTTTAAATTCATTCAAAACATTAAATGAAACATCATTTGTTAATACAGAGGGGTTTTGTGGATCTTGATTTATCTCCTGACTTATTTCATCTTTGTTTAACTCCTCTTGATTATTATGACATTTAACTTGAGAATGAAAGTTTTGGACTTCTTCTAATAAATATTCAGGAGACCAATTTCCAAAATCTTCATCAATATTTTTAAGGTAATGTATAAGATCTTCAGCTTGATCACAACAATTTTCAGCTAATGATAAAGATGGAAAATCTTCTTTGTAATGCTCATAAAATGCCTTATGAAAATCTTTTAGAGAAAACAAACTTGCAGGTTTGAGAGCTTCGTACCATTCCCTTGCTTTTCCTTCTAAGGTTCCCATGAATATCTTCATGAGGCAATCCTCATGCCAATCACCCTTCAATCTTGATGAGTGTATATGAAATTTAATGAGATGTAGTAAAGGATCATCAATATTCTCATCTTGAAACATGGGCAGATTTTTACCCCAATTTACCTTTGGTAGTTTGTGTGGAAATCCAGGTATGTGATCTCTGCTCATGGGAGCATATCTTCGTTTTATTCTTGGATCATCTTGAAAATCAGCCATAATGAAAAGCCACTTTATCTGTACAACCAAGTTAGATCTTTATATAAAATACAATACATATTGAATCTTAACGAGAAAGAACATAATGTCTTGGATTAAGATCCAAGTTGAAAGCCTGATCTTTCCATATTGTTCTTCCAGGTTCATTCCTCCAGTGGAGTCTTGATTGTGAAATGGATTTGGAGTCGCCAGGTGGATGATTTTAACCTTTGTGTGTCTGATCCCTGTCCACCATCATAGATCAGATCTAAACCTGTAAAACAATTCTGAAGAGAAAGTTAGTTCTTCAGGAAACTAAATTTTTGTAAATTTTCAAAACAACTTCTACAAACTCTTCAAGAAATTTAAGATTTTTAATTAAAATTTTCTCAAAGATTTATTAAACTAGAGAGTCTGATTAAACATTTGAAACTAAGGTTCAATGTATAAGCTAAATCAGAGATAGACTGAAGCATCATTTATTTACTTTTGCAATTGCAGAGCAAAAGCAATTTCAAAGGCTACCTGGCTGATCTTCAGACTCTGTCTATAGCTTACAAATCAAACGATAGTATCAATAAAATGATTCAGATCCCCAGTATGGTCGCCACTATGTTATCACTCAGGTTTTCCTAGAAGTTGTGTAAGAGGAAAGTATACCCGAGGTAACCACAAACCAACCTTTTAGATGCGGAATCTAGCCAATCTGCATCCAGAGAGGGCTCTCTCTTTATAATTTATCTTTGTTCTTGGAAGGTTTTAGGCTAGTTATAGATTCAAAGTTTGTTTTGGGAAAATGGTGGAATTCACAAACTAAGGGCAAGGTTGAGAGCTTTCAGTCCATTGGGCTATGGAGTCAAAGGATGGCTTTACTGGATTTCTATTCTAAACACAAGATGGTATTACAGGGCAAGATAGCTAGACAGAGAACAATCCTTAAAATTTAAAGTGGATGGATGGTCTTGAAGGGATGAAAGGCGGCTAAGAATCTTTCACCATATTCAAGAGAAAGAAGAGAAATGACTACAAGCAAAGAGCAATGAAGGATTCTTTGTTACAGTAATCAACAATGTTTAAATCAGCAAAACATGAGCAATTAAGAATTCATGCTTATAACTAATCCAGAAGAAAACATTAAGAATAATCACATTTGAAAACAGAGTACAATTAAGCAAATTCTGTTTCAATCCTTTATGTAAACTATTCAGAAACGGATATGATGATAGCATAAACTAATATATAATTTAAACACAAGGGTTGGAAAACTTATTGAACTGAAGTCCAACACATGAATCCTGCAACAAGTCCAGTGCTTCAAAACGTCATCCAGTAAGCCACAAGTAAATTTTTCCAAAAGCTTTTTATTCCGAAAACCTCAATGTTACAGCAGAGTAATAGAATCCACCCCAAATGCTTCCAAGAGTGGAGTATTTATACAAATTCTAAACTAAAATATCTTGAAACAAATATCAAAATTGGTTCACAAATCTCTCCAACTATTTACATAAATAGAACTAAAATAAAGGACACTCAAACTATTTGGCACTATTTTTGATGGATAGGTGATGACAAAGAGGAGAATTCGAATTTGATCCAAATCTTAGTTGATGATGAGGCATCCAAGTCACTAACTGCTTCCTTTCTTTGTGCAATCTGCTCCAACATTTCTGCAAACTTAGGGTCCAATGATATCTTCGTATTTCTCAATCCGTAATAGATATGTAAAAAGTGAAAGAGGTTATTGTGGATTAATATGTTGGTGAGATAAAACTCTTTCAGTTTCCCAAAATTCCTCTCCAGCTGTACATAATATTCTCTGTAAAAAATATGTGTAAAACAGAGTTTTACAGAGTCTGAAACATGGCCTGTAAATATGCGCATGTATCTCTCATTATAAAACCACTGTGCAAAAACTGAGATAGGTTTTTGTAGATGGGTCTCTTAGGAACAAAAACCTCCTTCATTTTTGTGAAATGTATTTCTAATTGGCCACAATATTCTCTGCAAAATGATGACTTGACTGTAATTTTCTGCAAAAAGTGCTTTCCAACTTTGTTTAATATTTCCAAAACCATAAGAGCTGTTAGAAAAGTGAGAGAGGTTTTTGTAGATGGTCCTCTTAAGAACATAAACCTCCTTCAGTTTTGTAAAATTCATCTTTGATTGATCACAATAGTTTCTGAAAAACTATGACTAAAATATGCAATTTCTGCAAAAATGTTCCTTCTCGTTGTATTTTTCATCTTTTCACTTTTTGTTCCTTTGACTGTTTTACTTTCACTTTAGATAAAATTCAATGTTGGTGAAAGTATTTTCATCTCTTTTTACCATTTTACTGCCTCTGTAACTTCATTTTTACTGTTTACCTTTGACTGCTCTGTAACTTCATTTTTACTGTTTACCTTTGACTGCTCTGTAACTTTGTTTTGACTTGTCACTCTGACTTTTACCTGATACACTTTATCCATTGATACTCTTTGATTTTGATACGCTTTGACTTGGGGATAAAACTTCTTTCTGATTTGGATCATAATTGGCATGATAGCAGTGGATAATTTCTGGGAAAATAAGGACTGAGGGGATGAGATATCTCGGGAAATTGGATTCCCACAACCCTATAAGATCTTGCCCCTTTGAGTATTCATCTCTGCAGCGACAATAGCTCAATAGGGGAGTTTCATCATAAGACAGGTCTTTTATTTGGAAATCTTCATCTATCAGAGGTAAATAGTCCAAATCACGGTGAGGAGCATTTAACGGAGTGATATTAAGAGCTGTCGGGGCCTCCATTTTGGTTCTTGTGGATTCAAAATGGAGGTTTTCGTTTTTCCTTGCAGACCGGGCGGGATATCTGACAAAAGAGGAAATTGGAACAATTCGCAGGTTTGGGAAGAAAATTCACAGGTTTTAAATCTTCAATGAGGACTCAGAGAGGATTTTTAACCATTTTTTCAGAGAAAAAACAAAGGAAACTAAGCTTGACTTGCAGTCGGGGCGCGAAATGATAAATACCTGTTTTTAGATGGAACTGGTTCTTTAACAGGTAATGAACAATGGCGGGGACGTTTTTCAACACGGGCGCAGCTGAATTTCGGAGTAAATTGGTGTATTTGTAGTGGAATTTGAAATTGCAGCGGGAGCTCTGTCTCTTTCAGAAACTAAAAATAACTGAAAAAACACGAAAATGGCTTATTTACAAGTCAAAAAGGGTTTTTGTCTTTTTCGAGGTGATGACGTCATTGACGTACGGGGTGACGTAGGGGAGTGGGGCCGGCGGTATGCGGTAGGCGGTAAGCGGTGAGCCCGCACCGCTTATGGAAGAGGGCGGTAAAAGTCGCGGGGGGAGCGATTCCATAGTTCTGACGCCACGTGGATGGTCTGACTAGTCAAAACCACCCATTCCCCGCTGGCTAAATAACTCACACGGGATGGGCAGCGGGATTGATCATGACCGTCGATCAATGGAGGGATGATCCGACGGCTGAAGGAAAGGGAAACATGCGGGAGATTGAAAAGTGGGCCCGACGGGATTTACATTCATTTAACTGTATTTTAATCGCCCCGGGAGGATTTCGATTGGTAAGCGAAAGGTTATTAATTAGTTCAAATAACTAATTAATCCCATATGCAAAGGTAAAGGGTCGAGGCGGAGTTGGCTTGATGGAATGCTACGTGGACGGAATACAATGGCGCAGGACTCCGTCGCATTTTATTCTTGTTTTTGGTGTTAAACACATATATTACATGTCTAACGCTTTTTAGATATATTTTACTATACGATGAATTAATTAATACACAACTAATTCACCATAGGGCGGGGATTAATGTATAAGGCTATAGTTTTAACCAAAGGACTTTATAAAGCGGGGTGTTTATTTTCAACATGTGGGAATATATACTTTGGTAAAACATTATAATAAAGGGTTTTGGGGATATTTATTAGAAAAGGGAGTTATATACTTAGGAAAAGGGGTTTCACTAGGGATTTAATATAATAGAGTTAAATGTTAATATGAAAAAGGGCAAGGAAAATAAAAACATCTTTGTACATCTAAGAAAGTGAAAACTTATGAAGTAAATTGCAACATTTTATCTTCAACACTTAAACTTAGAATAACAAGTTGTTTTGAGGAATTTTATGGAATATTGCATCAGTTTCCTAAGTAAAATAGGATTTTACTTAGGAAAAAGTTAAAGATGGAAGATAACAATGATGAATTATTTCAAGTGCTTAGGTATTTTTGATCAGTAGGCCGAGGGTCCGGTCCCTCCAGAAGTCAAGGAAATGCCTTGAGCCCCTTTGATCTCAAATTACCTTAGTACTTTTGGGGGAAATTAGTAAAACTCTTGAGGGAAAAATGATGAGGGAGGTTAATGAATTTGACTTTTCTTGCTGTGATTTTCCAGTGTATTTCCTGCTTTAGTACTTGTGATGAAAGTGAATGATCAAAAACATGTAGCAACATCATTCATCAGATAACATTTTGCAGCACCATCTACCTACCCTATCTACTTAACACTACCATTTTCTCTTCTTTATTAGGGTGCATTTAGACTTGCAAACCCTTTTCAATCTTTTCCTTTTACATGATGAATCTATCTATTTCTACCCTTATTACATCCAAGGGCTCAGATTAAACTGTTGAGCACCTTTTATTCACTCTACCTAGCTACTTATCCGCCAAGATTAAACTGTTTGGCTAGATATTTATTCTCTAATCTAAAACATGAAATTGAAATATGACTAAGCCAAGTTTAAACAGTTTGACTTATTCATGAATTGTGGCAAAAGTTTCACAAGCTGCACACAATTATTTTATTACAATAGATGAAAAAAGTAGTGGCATTTAGACTTGCACACTTTCCTTGGCCTATTTTTTGCTTGGGGTTCATTTCTTTCTTTTTTTTTTGACCATTTTTATTCTTTTACCCTTTGATTTTTTTTTTAGGGTATACCCTCTTTACATTTTTTAAATTTTTTGATTTTTTGGTTTTTCAAGAATATGGAACACCTTTGCTCAAGAAAAAGGTTTGAACATATTCCATAGTTCAATCAAGACAATCATGAAAAATGACACCTATTGGTATAGGAGTCTAACACCCACCAAAGGAGGAACTCATCATCCCAAGAAGTCTAGGGGACCTCACAACCCCCAAAAATCTTCATCATATCTTCCCATATAGCTATCCATGGATCATCAGGGCTGCTGATGGTAGAGATGATCTTGGGGTGAAGCCCTGGAATCCTCTCAAAGAAGAATGTACATAGCATGGTCCCATAACCAAAATTATTTGTCTTATTCTTCTAGATTGAGGTCAATTCTTTCCTTGATTTCAATCATTACTCGCAGCTCCAGAGCACTTTCACAATTTATTCACAGCACAAATGACCAAATGTGAGTCCAAAAGGCCTATTTATGCCCAAAATTCGAAAAAAGTTCATAAATTTATTTTTGTGTTTATTTTTTGAATTTGTTCATGATTTTTTAACCTTTTGGCTTGTAAGTGTTGGGATAGGTTGTTTTGAGGTCCATTCTAGTAATTTCGAGATGATTCCATTTCTGATTCGGTTCCATGACCATTGACCTATTATGGAAAGTATTTTGTTCCAAACTAGCATATAGGTGAAGGAATTCAGTTTCCTTTGCACTTATGCATACTAGCCTCCATTCTGAAATATTTCCATTGGGTCAACCCCATCATGTTATGATTATTAAACCAATTTCACTCAAAAACTCATGAATCATGATATGATGCTAGAGCCATCCTTTACATGGGCTTTTTAGTTAGATCCTTGCCAGCATATGTCACCCATGCTGCAAATTGTGTAGGCTCGGGAGTCCTCTTTTAGTCCCACCATGACTTATGAGTTGAAGCTTCATTATTCTTCTTCTTTGCTATAATTTTATGGCCATATACCCTAGAGGCTCCCATTTTATTGTTGAGTTATTTCGTTGCATTTCATATTGACCATCTGTATATCTTGGCCTTTAGCAGGCTTCACTTGGACTCATGTTTAAGCCATATTTTGACCATTTATTTCTGCAAAGTCAACTGTTCAATCACTTAGCCTTCACAAATTGACACCTTTTCCCATGGATGGAACATTCCTCTGAGTGTCACTTACTAGTTTTCGCCACCTTGCATTGAGCATAGGATTGTTCCTATCCCAGGAACAGTGCATTTGTTTATCGACACTCGTTCTATCTATTTTACTATAGGCATTATTTTATTATTTTTTAGGCTTTACATATGAAAAATACAAAAAAATCAAATATCCCAAAAAAATAGCTGGAACGGGAAATTACTTCCACATTTGATGGCAGCTAAAGAGTTAGTTTTGTTACCCTTGAATAAAGCACAAAAAAGCTAATAATTTTCTCCATTTTGGGATGGCTTTAGTTTTGACTTAGGAGAAGCCATACCCTTGTTATTAAGTGAGTACTCCCCCGATTAGTTATCTCTTCTAATCATATGGAGGGTTTTTTTATGCCTCCTGCATGACAAACTTATACAAAGTTATCATATGCTACCATAGTCAAAATGAGTCATGCTTTTGTTCAAG
Organism: Pinus albicaulis; assembly: GCA_034641835.2. Lineage (NCBI taxonomy): Eukaryota > Viridiplantae > Streptophyta > Pinopsida > Pinales > Pinaceae > Pinus > Pinus albicaulis. The sequence goes on from CM076582.1 coordinate 411,413,619, forward strand.
GGAAGTAAACCTAAGTTGGCCTTTATGTGGTGTCTCTTGACTCATTTTTCAGTCGGCCATCCTAGACTATGAAAGTCTTGTTATATCACATTAGATATTTGGTCTTTTTCTCGTGCTGGTTTGAGAAGGTCTCCATTGACTTCTTTCCAGTGCGTTTGTCTCTTATCGACTTTGAAAAATTGCTCTGAGAGTAAACCTAAAGCCACACCTTCGCCCTATTTACATCATTGATAAGTTACCTTATACTCAGCATATGATGAACAACATGGGTCTTTGAATAAGTGGTTTCCCTTGTGTTCGGCTTTAGCTTCCATTATCACACCTGGGATTCGTGCAATAACTTGGTTTCCCTTTGATTCTATCTGGGGATTCCTTGCCTCTTTGTCAAATTTCATTATTGGTTGGTTCAGAGGGTTTGTTTCTTGCATTAGATACATTTTGTGCATCCCAAAAATGTGCTTCGGGTTGATTACTTCACTCTTCTTCGTGTGATTCCTTCCAAATTTTGTGATGTGGGTTACACTCGCACTAGATTGATGTAGGATGCCTTAATTCCTTCGTTCCAACAAATATTTTCCCATTGAATCTGACGCATTGCTCTAAGAATAAGGTATAGAGTCCTTTTGTCAGTACCTTATGGTTTTCAGTCATCATTGGTAGATTGCTTTTCCATCGAAAGTGAGAATACATCAATGTCTCGTGATTGGTAGACTCTCTCAAGTGTTTGGCGCCAACTCATTTATTCGCACTTGTTAGATTGTACTATTGAACCTTGACTCTCATCAGCATTATTGGTGAGTTTTCTCGTGTTTGTTAATGGTATACATCAATTACTAGTAATCAAAAAAAAATTTGCATGGTCAAACTCAACTCATTTATTCCCATTGTGTAGAATTGTGCCATAGTGATCGGTGAAGACCTCGAGTTTGCATCAACATGCTTTGGTTCACTTTGACAACTCCTTCGATTTTCTTCCAGTGACACCATCCACCCTTATATGTTGTAGTTCACCACAACAACATCCTATATGTTGGCACCTGAGTCACGTGTAGTACCTTTTTTTCCACCACTTATGATTTGGTACTTAGAGATTCAGGTGTGACTTCAGTGATCAGATATCTTTGTAGCATCATTGATCAGTCTTTTATATGTGATAATTGGACATGATTTTGATATGTACTTCTGGGCACTGATCAGATGATTCACTCTGTACTTTACAGTTCAGTTATACTTGTATACATATTGGATCCACTCCATACTTGATATGCGGACATGCTTTTATTTCACTAAGCATGGGTATGCCCCCCACAGACATGAGCTTTCTTTCTAATTTCATTCACTGGTTTTTGGCAGGCTCAAATCTAGTGAAGTCCTCTCTAGTCCTTGCAAGATTCTTTCTTTTGCACATAATACATTTCGTCCATCGTGTACCCCTTATGACCTCATATATTAGGGGGCATCTGTTATAGTATCATTTATCACCTTTATATACTTGATGAATTATGCATTGGCCTTGGGTAGCACTTTCCATTCAGACTTGGTCAACTTCTTAAAAAATAGTATTTTGAATTCCATACATGACTCTGTCCAGACGTATCCGCATGCAGACGCGAGTCCACTCATATCTAATCCCCATATACAATTTAAAATATTAAAAAAAAATAACCTCCCTATTAATTGGGTGGGGTTTATGGGTTTTACCTATAAGCTACCTACACCAGCGCGTGGCAAAACTATTTCCAAACTAAAAAAACTGATTTTAGGAAGTATAAATACACCTCAAGGGAAAGGCCTAAGGGAGGAGAGAGAATTATATTGATATTATAGAATGTTATAACCCTAATCGAGTCTCATATTTCCCTATGCCTCCTACACTTCCCAAGTTCAGGAAACCCTTAATTCCTTGTGATGTTCAACGCCTCTTTATGTGACATCCTTTGTGCACCTTTTATGGAAGAATCTTTGTGAGGCTAGGGCTCAGCAGATCCAAAGGACGGTTTTTCTTGGAGCCGTGGCAGATCTTAGGTGATTTATTCACTTTCTCTTTTCATATTATCAATAAAAGAAGCTATGTCCCATTCCTGATGTCTTTGTGTTGTATGTATCCTATACATGTTGAATGATCTTGTAATGGTTTATTTCATGTTATTTTTTATGAGATTATATGTTCTAACATACTAACATCTAGCATATATATGTTATGAAACTAGTTTGTGTGCTTTATCTTAATTGATTTGCAGGTCTTGAAGCATGAGAAGTAGTAGAGGGTTTTCACCCTGCGGGATCGACCCCAGATGTAGGAGACACGACTATGGTTTTCTAGTTCAATAATTAGGACTCATAATCTAAGTGCTTCTTGTGATGATATGTCTTCCACTCTGTTAGGTCTTTCAACCCAGACCTTATGGTAGGTTTTCCTACAATAATGGGGCATACTTATCAATTAAATTCCTAAAATGGAAAACATGTTTAGGTTCATCTATTAAATGATGTTTAGGAACATTGGGTAGTTCTCAAGGTCCAATTCCATGCCTTTGAACTAAACTTCTCCTTCATTTGGAATACCTATTTCTGAAGTGATGGAATCTGTTGATAGAGTGAATTAAATACTTGTTATGATGGCCTTGCCTCTGATAAATTTAGTGGAAAAAAGGCTATTAAATTGAGCATGACAACCTACCTCCATGATTCTCTCACAAAACCTCAAACATCCACTATTTTCAAAAAATCTCTTGGAATAAGGGGAGGCATTGAGTTCTTGCAAAGTGGATGGCTCAAACCTAAAATAGTGGCCTCCCTTGTGAACCTTATTTTCACCCTCCATGTTTCTTTTGAACAGGATGAAACCCTCCTAGATGAAGTGAGTAGGGATAGTGAATTTGGGAAAACATGGGAAAGTGATAGGGTGACTTTAGGGGTTAAGATGAGGCATAAGGAAGTTAAGGAAAATTCCCCAAAAAATTGAGGATGTAGGGTGATGTGTTAGCTTGAGGTTACAAGTGAAATTCCTTGAAATAGGTATGGGGAAGTGGACCAAAATGTTAAAACACAGGGATTTTCTAGTTTTCTTGTGGAAATGTAGTGGGAATTTAGGGTTTTGATGGAAACAATAGTAAAGAGGACTTTTAGTGATAGGGGGTATTAGGGTAGGGTCTCTGAAGGATAAGTGAAGGTTTTAGATGGTGGGATAATATATTTTAATGGCTAAAACCAATCAAGAAATGGAAACCCTAAAACATAGTGGAGCAAAAACCCTAAGGAGAGAAATAACTCATACATTGATGAATTGACTTGAAAAATGTATTGAGAGTGTCCAATTATTGATGAAGATGTCACAAAAGATTTTTGTCCTTGCTTTGAACGTTAAAAATCTGATTTGGAGGTTGAAACCAAAAGCGTAGGACCTTTGGTAGAAACATATTGTTGTTGCAGAAGCATAACACTACCTCCCAAAAACATCGCAATGCCTCCCAAAAATGTCACGTTGCCTCCAGAAGCATAGTAGAATGATTTTGTTTGCAATTTTCTCTTATTTTCTTCCACCTTTGGCAATGTTAAAATGTTCTAAAGGTGAGAGAGGATTTAAATTAATCAAGAGAGGATAAAATGAGTGAAATAAATCACTTTTTACCTTTATAACATTATAAAACACCATTTTTTGTCCTTTAGTGAAATCATGATCTTTTGAGAAAAAGTTTTCCTTTTTTGAAAAAATTGACAATGTAACAAACTTTTGAAAGAAGATAAATTCTCTTACTTCATTTTCCTACCTATGCTAACTCCATTTTGAAGATAACTTGTATGATGGAAATGACTCTTTTCTCACCTCCTTTATGATAGAATTTGGACATTAATGGTGGCGAAATAAAAGACACCTATAGTGACCTAGGTGAAAGCATGGTGACTGATCTAAGACTCTAGATGATAATGGAGGAGATGACCCATGAAATGAAAATGACCATGAATATACTAGAGGGAGTATATTTTAAGACCTAGACATATCCAGTGAACAAAATTTTGTTTGAAAACTTACCTGAAACTATAAAATTTTGACCTAGGATTAATATTAAGTAAACGTGAAAAGAGTATTTTTTATCACTGAATGTGTTTGGGTTGTTGAAGAAGCATGTTTCAAGATTGAGGCTAATGTTGGATATATGCAGGAGAAATCAGATATCATTGAATTTGAAGAAATGCATATTTTGTGTACATTTTCCTATACTATTGGGGCATGTTGTTTGTAAGCAGGGCTTGATGGTAGATCTTGCGAAGAATGATGCTATTGTGAACCTAGAACCACCTATGGCAGTGAAGCAATTGCACATGACACTTGGAAATACTGGTCACTATAGAAATTTTATAAAGGCATATGCGTATATAACCACGCCAATGGAGAAGCTATTGAGGAAAGATGTTACTTTTCAATAGGACAAAGAATGCCCAAAGAGCCTCGACATACTGAAGGAGAAGATAGTGAATGTGCCTATTCTATTTTTCCCAGAATGGAATAAGGTTTTTCATGTGCATGTCGATGCATCTGGCATAGCATTGGGTACAATATTGGCTTAGCCAGTAGCAAGATAAATTTATCATCCCATAGTTTTTGCAAGTAGAAAATTGTCCAAGGTGGAGAAGAACTATTCTATGACATAAAGAGAAGGGTTGGCTAAGGTCTATGCATTACAGAATTTCAGGCATTGTTTGTTGGGAACACACTTCAAGATGTTCATTAATGACTCCTTGTTGAAGTATTTGGTGAATAATCCTATTTTAGGAGGAAAAATTTATCGATGGTTTTTATTGTTTGAGGAATATGACTTCGAAGTTGTAGTCAAGCCAGGAAGATTGAATGTTGGGCCAAATCATCTGTCAAGGATAGAAAAAGGTGAAGAACCTATAAGAATTGAGGATAACCTACCTAATGTGTAGTTATTTTCAATCAGGGTCGTAGATGATCACATCGTAGACATTATTCATTTTTCTCCAACTAAAATGGCACTCGTGGAGTACACTACATAGCAAAAGAAGGAGCTGGTAGTTAAGGAAGCTGATTTTTTTTTTATTGGAGGACATTTGTACAATATGGTACCTTATGAAATACTACGCATATATGTCTCTGAGTATGAAAGGCAAAGTATTTTGGCAGAATTTGATGGAGGAGTTGCAAGAGGACATTATGTTGGAAAGGCCACTACGTAGAATATTTTGCAAGCTGAGTTATGGTGACCCACAATACATAAGGATGAAAAGGAGTTTTTTCAAGCTTGTGATGCATCTCAAAGAATAAGAAGACTGTCTATAAGGGATGAAATTACGTTGAATCCACAAGTAATGTTGCAAGAATTTGATAATTGGGCTATTGAATTTGTTGGACCTATTAACCCACTAGGGAAGAAGACCGACGTGAGATACATAATCACTACAATTGATTATTTGAAAATTTGGGCTAAATCATATCTTGTGAAGGATTGAAACAAAAATACTACTGTGAAGTTCATATTTTAGTATATTTTGTCTATATTTGGGTATCCAAATATTTTGATGAGTGACTTGGGTTCACATTTCTTGCATAATACTATTGAGGTGCTCACTGAAGAATTAAGTATATCATCAGAAAATTGCACCATATCATCCTCAGGAAATTGGAATAGTTAGAGCTTTTAATAATATTCCAGAGAATGCACTCACAAAAGTGTGTAATGTCAACACAAATAACTGGGATGTGAGAATTCCAGTGGTGTTATGGGCATACAAGACAACATGCAAGAAACTAATAGGACAAACACTTTTTAGGTTTGTCTCTGGACAAGAAGTAGTCATGCTTATGGAATACATTGTGCCAATTTTAAGGATTGTAGCTTTCATAGACCTAGAAAAATGCAATAAAATGGAAGAAAGGATGGTGTGATTGTTTGATTTGGAAGAAGACATGTTTATAACAAGTTTTCATCAACAAGTATAAAAAGAAACGGAGAAATCTTGGCATGATAGGCACATCAAGCATAAGACATTCAAGGAATGAGAACTTGTCCTATTATATGATAGAAAATTCACAAATTTCCCCAAAAAGTTCAAAACACATTTCTTGGGACCATATATCACCAAGCACATCTCTGATGGAGGCGAAGTTCATCTCGCGAAGTTATATGGTCAGTTGATGTCAGTACAAGTGAATGGTAGCAGATTGAATATATACAGGGATAACTTTGTACTTGGAGATTTGCACTAAAATAACTGAAAGGGGAAAGTATTAGTGCCACCTACATTTGAAAGTGGGCACTGGACTATAAACTACTCTTCAGAAATAAGCTTCACCGAAGAAAGGTTACTTAATGATTGTTGGGAGTATGGCGAAGTCAGGAAGAACCGTGCCAAAGGAATATTATTCTGCGATAGATAGGAGTGTGTCAAATTCCCAAATATTTGTGATGAAGGATGAATTTTTACGACACATGGGAAGGTTCATCGAGGTTTTCCAGAAATACGACCATTGGAAGGAAAACATTGATGTGACAGGACGATTTCTGTTAAAAGGGGTGGGGGAAACGCATTTATTAGGCACATCTTATTGAATATAGCACCATAGCTACATTAAATGAGCCAAATATGGGAATGATCATGAGGTTTGAAATTCAAATTCATTATAAAAGCAGGATCCCGCTCCACATTGTGACACTTTTCTTCCTAAGAATTCAAATTGATAATTTGTGCCTAAGTTAGAATGAAGTAATTTGTCATATGTCTGAGAATATCTTTGAAGATATTTCCAGGGAATTTGTTAGGAAGGGATTAGCAGGAATCATGACAGCTACAACACCAAACATAAAATGTTGGTGGTTGTCGCAGAAGAAACCAACCCCAAAAGAGGCGAAACCAAAGAAAAGGAAGGTAAAGAGGCCAGTTGCATCCACTAGAGTTAGACAGATAGCCAAGGAGAAATGCACAAAGAAACGACATGACAAGAAGCAGAAGAAACCCATGTAGATTCAGGATAGTGAAGAAGAAATTGAAATCCCAAAGGTAGATATACCACAAATTGAGGTAGCAGGTGAGGAAGAACTCTCTGTAATACCACCATATGTACCACTGAGGAAGACGGATGCTAAGAAAGTCAAAGATCCTCATAATGCGAGGTTCGATGTCTTCACATCACTTCTGCCCGAGAAAGTATCATTTCAAGGTGAACCATTGGGGAAAATTATGCAGTTGAAGATGGAGGATTGGGACTTCAATGACATAAGAAAGTACCCACAATTTTAACCAGTCAGGTACCTCCACCAAGTGTATTACCCAGAGGCTAAATTCACCAGGTTGGAGCCACACTAGTGGATAGAAGGTTTGCAATGAGTAGGATTTTTGAATATGTTGAATGTACCACACTTCGGTCGAAGTGCTATCAACACGATATGTGTTGGAAAACTTTTTTCTTTAGTGCATGACGAATAAATCTATCTAGGAGAGAGGATCCTAGTATATGAAATTTTGATTAGACGAATCACCGTGCTGCCATACCAGGGAAAGAACACCATCGAGGAGTTCGTGGGAAAGATTCAAGATAAGGTAGTCGCTAACGAAACAAATAAGAAGTATGAGCTGATCAAGAAGTCACGGAGTTATGACATCAATTCTATCAATGACAAAGTAGTGTGCTTTGTCGCACACATTCTTTCCGGAAAAATCATGTGCAAGTGTAGAGCGAATGAAGTACTAGCAATCGTGGTCTCTTTGGTCGTGCAGTGCAGCAAGGGGGTCCAATTTAACTGGTTCAACTACTTGTGCAAGGAATATTTGGAGGACTACCGAGAAGCGCGAGAGGAAGGGAAGGTGTTCCACAACACATTGTTAGTTTTGATCATAGCATTATTGGCATGGAAGGAACCAGCTAAATCACAATTTTCCACAGTTGACCAGGATGTCTGTGAAGTTGCGAGGTACACCTCGCTATATTTTTCCAAGGAACCAATGCCCAGAGCAGAAAAAAAGGATTTTTGGGTAGTAATGGATATGGGTTTGCACATGGTGGTGAATCAAAGTCCTGGGTTTTCACCCATTTTGTTTGAAGAATACCTGAATATTGCAGATTTTAAGGCCGATTTCCACAAAGCTTAGATCAAGGCACGAAAGGATCTCATGAATACATGGAATCATTTTCCATATGTGGGCACAAAGATTTACCTTTTGGACTTCCTAAAGAAATGGACGACGTATTATGACACCACCCATTGGAGGAACCGAGATAGAGAAATACACCATGCAGCAAGCAAGAACCAGTGGAAAAGACACAACGACAAGGAAGGATACATAGCAAGACATAGAGAAGGACGGGGAGGAAACAAAAGGAAAAAGTTTAGGTCAAGGTGTCCAGGACCCTTTTAGTGACGTAGAGTCTTAATATTGACCATTCATAATCCAAATAGAGTACCTATGGTAACTACAACAAGCCCAAGGAAGAATAAGAAAGAAACAAAGTCTCGAGGACCCACAGCACTTGTCCTCACTGAGGGGGACATCGATGAGATTGGGGATAAAGTCCAAGAAGTCACAAAATAAACATGGAATAGAATTGAGGATCAATATAAAACTATATTTACATAAGTAAGAAAAGTTATGCAAGAACTCAAGGTGTTGGCACAAACAACATGAAAACAAGAGGAGAAAGCTAGACCATAAGTGCAAACCAGTCAACCAGCATAGCTAGAGCATTGAATAGGGACAAAATTTTATTTGATGGTTTTGTGTTTTGTATGTACCTAAAGGAGCGCTACAGTTTGAAGCTGTAGAAGAAAGAGAGCACACTAAAGGATGGGAAAATATAAGCATGAACCTCATCATGCTCCCCACTCCAACATTTCATGAGTTCCACCAAGGGATCATAGAAGAATTGAAGGGGTGTGAACAACGTCTCTTATAGAAAAATATACAGGTGCAACAGCAAATAACCATGATGAAGGCACATCTCGATCAGGTACTGAAGGAATGAGACAAGGTGCACCAACAGAAGCAGCAGTTGTAAGAAGCTATCAGTATGACTTGCAGTGATGTTCCAGACGTTCACATCCACATAGAGGACCCACCAACAATAAAGGTTACAAAGCTTACTCTCACAATCAAGGAATCAAAGGAAAACATTGAAAATATGAAATGTCAATATGAGGTCCATATTGTTGAGCTTCAAACGAGGTTGCATCCAGACACAATTCCAGAAGTCAGAGAGCAGAGGTACGTGGACCTCAAAACCGCATTGGAAGGTATATCCACCATAGTAAAGGGTTGTGGTAAACTTTTAGACGATACAATGGAGATTTGGACCTCACTATAGGAGTATCCAAAGATTTAGCAGATTGAGGAAGAGATACAAGAAATGTGAAAGTAGTTGGACAAGGTCTAGGTAACTACGAGGACCTTAGAACCTATGCAACGGCACACTCGGATCATAGAAGGCAAGAATATTCAGAGCCTGATCAAGGATATGCCAAGGAAATAGTAGCTAATCACAATGAGGACTCATTCATGGTAGGATGAGGCCATTCAACTTTCACAAACAATCGATGGAAAGCTTAAGGAGATGTGCAAGTGGCAGAAATACATCCTGCAAAAGATAGTTGGGCCGACCACAGATAAGTTTCTCAAGGAAGTGCACCAGGAAGAAAATAATATTGCAGATATGCTTCAGCCCTACAAAAAGTCCTATGATAGTATAGCAGCGAAGATTCAGGGTGTACCATCTCAGTGACTCTGGATGAGTCACGTGTGAGTGTTGGGGACCTCTTGGACGCAACCCAACTTGGTATATTTTTGGCTAAAATACTCTGCAACTCAAGGAGCATAGTGCATGGTACCACGAAGATAAATCTACTGCACGGTGTTTAGGGGCTTCATGGTGTGTCGAAGCCCCTCATTTTGAAATGGGTTTCAGGCTTTAGCTAGTTATTTTTTCCGCACATGGTATGTAGACCATGGTTTTGTATGATGTAAGTGCTATATAAAGCAATGTAAGGCTTTGTCGAAGTCATAATAATAATATAATAGATTCATGATGTAATAGTTGATCAACACAATCACTTGATATATTTTTATGTTTTGGGTCTTAGGAAGGTTTCACAGCTATGTGCACGGAGGCCTTGAAGAGGCTGCAACTTTGTGCACAAACCACCTGTAGATTTGTGTGCAGGTCAGAGAAGTGAATGTACTGAAGAGACATATCATAATAAAGAAGACAGATTTTTGGAAGCATATTATGTGTATTTATATGTTGTGTTTGCTTTTTATCAGTTTATGTGAATTTATGGTTAAAGCATAGTTTATCTTATAATTTTATGTGTTTATGTTTATCTGAATGATGTGAAGTGATTAAGTAAGCTATAACCACATGGTAGTTTCTTGTATGATATAATATTGGTTAAGTATAGAGAAGCGATGTAAATCCACCTCGCGCAGTCCCTCAAGGTTGTAGAAAATTGGTTCTGCAATCACTCATAGGCACCTCAAGTTAGACTTGGATCTACATGAAAGTTGTTGCCCAAAGGGCTGGTGTTTGGGTAAATATTATTTTTATTATGTGGCTTATATGGATGTTATGTGCTCGTCATTTCTATTTTTTATATGTTGGTTATGAATGTGTTTGATGATGGTGATTATGTATGCCTCTCATCATGTTTTGAGTTGTAAATGAATGAGCATTGTATCTATTCCCAATTAGATTGTAATGTAGTTAATGTGATGATGAAGCAATGTTTCTTAGTGATTCTCATATAATTATGAGACCCCTATGCTCATATCCATATTTGAACTTGTAGATCACATATTTGTGACATGTTTGACAAAATTTTTGTCATGGCTAGTAGGTGCCCAATCAAGTCCTTATTCAAGTTTTTTCTTTTGCATAATTATTTCGTTTTTATATTTCATTTCTTAAAGTATCATGATTTTTTGGGTAGTGACCTAGGCTCTAGTCTTGAAAAGGTAGCTCAAATCTTGGGGATGTTGGCAGAGGTCTTAGAAAAAAATCGTTGGACACATGCATGCACATGTTGTTGTAGTGTCCAGATCCTCCCAGATGCACGCTTGTCCATATCAAGGGAGTGTCTGGGGGTTTAATAGTCTAAGAACCCAGTGGGACCGAGGGGATGGTTACCTAAGTTGTTTGGATAGCTTCTGGGAGTTTTATTGCTGATGTGGAAGGTTATTGTGATGTGTTTCCGTCGATTCCACTTCGTTAACATAAACTAGGAGGTTGAATTATATCATATTATCCTCTCGTTACATGTTTACCCTAGTTGGTCAGTGACCTGGGTAGATGTGGGAGGAGTGTGTTACGTTGAACATACCAAAAGCCTCATCCTTATGCTTCAAGTAGTATATCCATGTCTTCCTGGAGAAGTCATCAATGAATATTATGTAGTGGATATGTCCACTAGTAGAGTGCACATGCATGGGTTCGCATAGGTCAGAATGAATGAGTTGAAGAATGTCATCAGTCTTGTTCCTAATAGAGGGGAATGGTACCCTTGTCTTTTTTCCACTGGCCCAACTCAGACATACTCCATGATTACTAGCTTAAACATCAATCATCCCAGAGAATAACCTCTTCAATTTCAGTAGGGCTTCATAATATAGATGTGCCAACCTTCGGTTCCATAGCTCACTTTGATGATTAGTGTCATGCACCATTGCAAGGAGAGGTCTTATATTGACTTTATAAAGTCTGTCAACTCTAGATCCCAATGTAAAAGCATCTCTCATGCGAGATTCCATAGGCTAGGTTACTACTTTTCTTTTTATGAAAAATATTCTCATAACCTTATCTTCCAAAGCATAAATATATAACAAGTTATTCATTAAACCGAGAAAATACATTATATCATGAAGAAGAATGGATTCACCAGAGTCCAAATGAAATTTGACAAAATGAAAACCCTTCATAGGATGAGTAGAGTTGCCTCCAAGAATGATTGTCAAAATTTCCTCCCTCTCAACTAAGTTAGAGAGGACTTCCTTGTACCGAGAGGAATTTCTAGAAGCCTTGATATCTCCTAATCAACTATCATATGAATTTGGAGGGGAAGGACTAGAAAGAGAAAAAATAATAATATATTCTCATTGACTAGCAGTTGTATTATTTTCATACTTGGAGTTTCTTGACCTCTTTTAGGGCTGATGGCCTTCATAGTAGTCGTATAGAGTATCTCCTATTCTTCTATCATCACCTCTTCTTCAATCATCACTTATTTTTCTATCATTAAACTTGTTGGTGTTGAAGTCATGATTGTTGTAATTGGATCTTGAATTATTTCCTTTTTTTGGTAAATCTTGAGGATAATATTCATGCTTGTGGAATTTAAAGAATTTAATTCTATTTCCTCTTCTCTTGGGGTCTTCTGTGTCAAGGGGAGGCCTTCTTGAACCATATTGTCTTCCTCTTCCTTTCCTCTTCTTGTCTTGAGTAACAAATGCAGAGGGTTCTCCTTCTCTATGATTTTCAATTCTTCCTCTAGAAATCATCTCAGCCTCCTCTTGAGTGAATTTACCAATGATCTCATCAAATTTCGAAAGAACATTATTGTTGCTTCGAGTAGTAATGAACATTTCCCAAATAGGAGAAATACCTTGAAGAGTCACCATCACTAGCTCTTTATCATATATTTGTTCACGAGCATGTTGCAATTTATCCCTTGGGTGGGATACTATCATAATATAGGATTGAATGGATTCACCCTTGTTAATATTTATCTCTTTGAGTTTATTTTTCAAAGAAAGTATGTGATTCAAGTTGTTGACTTCATACATCCTGACCAGCTTGTCATAAATATCCTTAGAATTCTTCAAGCTACCAATATGAAAAAGTAAATGATCTCATAAACCATTAATAATTATTTTCTTAGCTTTAAGCTCACCTTTCTTGTACTTGTATTTGGCAGTAACAAAAGCATTTGACAGAGGCTTATGCACCTTTTCTTTCACATATTCCAAAACATCATTGTCATCTAGTATAACTTCCAACCGGATATTCCAAGAAACAAAGTTAGATCAATCACCTAGCTTCTCATTATCCTTGAATTAAAAGGTAGACATGTTTTCCAAGTCAAATAGTCTCATTTAGCTCTTCCAAGAATTATTTCTCTTTTCTCTTGTCTCCCTAGGCTTGTCTTCACCTTAGCTATGATACAATTTTAATTTTCCACTGTTTTATGTTGTTACAATCACTTTAGCCCAATTCTTTTCTTTAATTAGAAATTTTTCAACACAGTTTCATCTTCTAATGAACAATAGAAATTGTCGATATAACAATAAATGAAATATAGAGTAGAATACAATCAAGAGAAATAAGAGACACAAGGATTTGGTAAAAAAATGAGGGAAAAACTCATGGTGGGGAAAACCCCTTCAAATTAATCTTCTTATTAGATTGTAATAAAATGTTCAAAAAATAAAGTACAATGTTCCACTTCACTAATGAGCAGTCATAATAACTCTAAAATCTAGCCAAACAATATCCAATAGATGAGCCTTTTAGACAAATCTGATCAAAGATAAAATCTATGAATTCTCTAGTCAATGGTCAACAAAATTTCAGTCAAGATCATAGCCGCATGGACCCGGTGACAATGAGTGTGGTTGAATATATTTATCCGTGGGGAATTCCCTATCAAGTGAGTGGATACAACTGATATTTCAATGAATGAAGTCTGCAACTCCAGAAAAAATATTCCTTTCATAGAGGTGAGCTTGAACCCTGCAATTTTGAACTTGTACAAACCAATTTCATGAACCAATATCAGACCTATACGAACCAATCTAAATAAGAGATAGAAGAAGATACTTGATGATGATTTCCAAATGAGGATAACTTGTCTTGAATTTATATGCTTCTAAGGGTGCCCAATTTCTCTTTAAATTCAACCTGTACTTTTGAGGACATGTGGGTTTACTCCTTAAAAATACATTTTCTTTAACCAAATTAAATTCTTCCAAGGGCTAGGAAGGGTCTTTCTTGATGAGGAAGACTCTCAAAAGGAGGTGATTTGTCCCTGAGCTACCAAATTAACATACCTAACAATTTTTAGGGCACAATGTCTTCATGGTGTGGTTGTTTACAACAATGAACTTCTTTACCTTCTTGTATCACCATTGTTAAATCATCACAAGTTAGCAATATATCTTAGTAAACCAAGTTACCTAACTTTGCAACCTGCATTTGAAAATCGTTCACTTCTTTGTGAAAGTCATGATTCTTCATTGCAAATATTATTGTTAGAAAACACTCTAATGCCATGATTACCTGTCATCCATGTATTATCAAAGTTTCCATACCCCAAAATATTATGGTACATCTTTGCATGGAAACACTTTCTTACACATGCATAAATAAAAGTAAATGTCATCTCCATAACTAATCTTTTACTTTTACATGCATCATCAAGTATATGACCATAACTATTTTACACATAAAATAGTACTATCTTCAAAATGATACTTTTAATGCATTTAATCTAAATACAAAACCATGGGTAACATTCTACTTGTTTCTTCTAATACAAATTCAATCATGTTATTACCCATGTAACAACATATGCAATAATATAAAACACAGTCATTCTTTTAAAATACATTGTACAAAATACATACACACTTATCCATATTTAAAACCCATACAACTAAATGTATGCCTAATCTATCCATATCATGCAATAAATAAATGAATACAATTATAAATACATGAGTATTCATCCATATTACACATGCATTAAATAAATGCATAGATATTACAAAAGAATGCTTATTCATCCATATTTCATATGCATTAAATAAATGCATCAAGACTATAGATACATGTCTATTCATCTATATTTCAGGTGTATTAGATAAATTCATAAAGATTATAAAAACATCCATTTTTCACATGCATAAAATAAATGCATAAAGATTATAGAAGCATGTCTATTCATCTATATTTCACATGCATTAAATAGATGCATAAATATTATAAAAACATACATATTCATCCATATTTCACATGCATTAAATAAATGTTTAAAGATTATAAAAACATGTATAATCATTTATATTGCATGTGCATTAATAAATAAATGCATTCAATTCTGAAACCATGGTTAATTTGTGGTTGAAAATTCAAAATCTTATATACATTAATAAAACCACCTTTGCAGAGGCATTACTATTTTATTATTACAAATGCATTACCAATACATTTCTAGGGGTCAACTTTTATTTATAAGTGTAAAAACCATCATAAACTTACTGTGTATTGACCTATTGCAAATGTATTTACAGTTGAAAAACCACACCCACATAATTTCCATCTGTAAGTTACATGTGAATAACCTCTAATACAAAGCATTCACTCTCATATAATAATTTACCATGCAAAGGTTAAAAAGGTAGCATCGGTGTTCATATAAAAATTTATTGCGTAAAGGTCAAAATAAGCATACCATAGAATCTATTACAAGTGATATGCTAATGCAGTAGTCTAACTAGACTGTTAATAGTTTAACTGGACTATTTTTTTCTTTGAAAATCATTGAAATTCAGGTAAAATTTTAAGAAAATCTGGTAAGGATTTTTGTAAATCCAGGTTATAGCTATCAAACTTCAATATTTTAGGTGTTTTAGAGGTTTTCGATGGTGCTGAATCTATTTCCACCATTAAAAACATGATTCAAACACCCACATTGCAAGATTTCTTAAAAAAAAATTACCAGAATTCCAGCCAATTTTGACTGTCCAGACAATTCCTCTCACTAAATAAACAACTCCTATACTAATGAGATATAGACAACCTTCCATTCGAAAAGAGACATAAACATCTCAAATGTACAGAAACCTCCGTCAACAACTTCTTTTAAGAGGCTTCCATGATCAACTGATAAATAAGATACCATTACAAACCCCATTGGAACGGATGATATAGATAACCAAATGGTAGTTTCCACCCGTTCCAGAATCAAGTGGGAGTTTTCTAACAGAGTTCTCAACTCTATAACCGATTCTTCATGCTGCCAACTGAAGCTAACCATTTCGGATTACATTACGAGATTTAGTCCAATAGTAATTTTCATATTATTCAAATAATAAATGCGAACGTTTCAAAAATTAAACGTAGGTTCGCGGGACATTACAGTCATTGCGTTTAAATTAAACTACATTAATTTAAAAAAAAAAAAAAAAAAAAAACATTTCTTTAAAATTTTTGTACATTTATTTTTTTGCAATTTAAAGCAAAACCAAAAAAACCAAAGGAGGTTAGAAAAGCATACATTAACTGGGTTAGGATTTGGTTGATGAGTGTACATGTGTTTTGATGCCAAGTCACTAGCTCTATTAGGTCTACAAAGCATGCAAGGAACAATGCAGCTCTAAGCCTATTTATTTATTTTCTTTTTATTTCATTAACAAGGAAGTCCCACGTGCTTTTAAAAGTATGTGCGTGTTCCAGAAATGTGTGCATTAATTTTTCCACATCATTTAGCCTAATATGTAGGCTCGAAAAGTGTCAAACCTAAAATAACATGAATGCATACATGCTTTTTAATTAAGTACTATCATCATGTGAGAACACCAAGAAGGGAAGTTTTATTGCATTTAATAGGCTCTCTATTCCATTAATGAGCCCTTAAAATATCCCGTGCTTCCTTATAATCCATGTTTTCTATGCTAAGAAAAAAGATAGTTGATGATGAAACAATGAAAATGGAACTAGTCTATCCAAAAGGAGCCTTAAATTCAACAAAGCCCCATTGCTTCATAGACAAAACAAAAATATTACTAGAAAAAGTTTATTTCCAAAAAAAATTAAGACCAAAATTAAGAACATCAACACATTCAAACCCTAATAAACCTAAAAAATCATATCTCATTCATTTAAAAATCATACTACTAAATCATGGCATCTAAGGAGAAGTTGGAATTTCAAGAGAGATAAATACTAATAGAGGAAAATATCACTAGCAGAAAGTGCTAAATAGAATCCGCTTTCTAAGTGAGAGCCAAAACAAAATGATGTATTTTAGGAACCAAAAATATATCAAATTCCAAAAAATAAAACACACTAATATTGGTCCACTAGAAGCACCCAAGCATTGAAAACTTCAGAACAAATTTCCTATAAACTAACCAAAGACTAAGAGAAAGTCTTACTAGGTGAGTTTAATGCTCATTAATATTGCATCAGAAGCTAGTGCAAATTCCTTCCCTTCATTGTTTGATTATCCCACCTCACAAGAGACACCATAATGAGAGGTTCAATATATCGGATGGGGGTTAATTCTAACATGGATTGTGTACTTATGAATTACTTCACCATGCTTGAGGATTGATCTATGTGTCGTTAAAACATGTGGCAATTAAAGGTGATTATATGTTGCTTGATTTTAGAGCCTTAAGAACCTTAGGGGATTATGTGATGAAATTACCCCCAATATTCCTAAAGGCCCCTTGTATAAGAGAGGGTGATTTATTAGCTAAAAATTTGACTTGAAAATAAATTTCTCTTACTACCTAAAAATATTAAATTGTATTTAAGGTAATGAGCTCCTTTCTATTTTGATAAATGATTAAAACAGGCTTATTATCCAACTGGGTTGACTTCATAACCATTTATTTGATAACTACATTTGACTCTTCTATAATAATAAAACGATTTATATTGGATTATTTTGCAAGGAGGCGATCATGGAGTAGTGCATAAGCTACAATTTTGCAAAGAGGTGATCATGGAGTAGTGCATAAGCTACAACTTAATTGTTTGTGAATATTCTTAGGCCCTAAGAAAATATCTATTTTTATTTCCCTTCGATATCTTATATGATCCCCCTGCACCACTCATTCTATCACCATGTTTCCAATAATCACGCATTTCAAAATTATTTCAAGCGAAATTATTTTAAGGGAAATTATTTAATAGCCTTCATAAAGGGTCATGAATTTGATCCCTACTCAAATGTACTCAAATGGTATAAAATTCACTCCTACCATATAATTCACTTTTTTTGGTGTACTTATTATGCTCCATAAGCCATAAAATCATTAACTAAGGTAATATTGTTTCTTGTAATAAAATGCACTTGTTTGTCTACCAACTATGTTCCATACAACATGCATTTTTTGAAAAAATATTTGTCTATTTTGTTAAAATTTCACATAATTTTTACATATGTATGATTAAATTGATGATATTCATCAAACATTTACGAGTTATAATAATAAATCACATGACTTGTTATGGAATATTTTCCTATAGTATATATGTATGATTTTTCAAACCAAATTTTTTTCCTATAATATTATACGTAGGCATACTATTTGAATCCTAAAAAAAACCTTCGTACGATTTAAAATTCACTCTTACAATACAATGCACTTGCTCCATACACCATAAAATCATCGAAAATAAATTAATTTCATAAAAATTAACTCACTATTATTTTTTTAAAGAAACTTAAAAGTGCTAAAAAGGATAATATAAGGTTTTATACACAATGTAATCAAACATTTTTATGGACACTTATATAAGAGAGTATTTGTTCCAAGTATCCATATCATACTTCGAGGATATTTGAGACTACATCTACCTTTCAACAATGACCTCAAGGTTTACGACATTTTCATATCTTGAGTAGTTGGCACTACATCTTGGATCCATATCTTAAGCATATCACTATCATGTTTAAAACGTATTTTAAAATTTCAAGCATATTTCTAAATTTCATTAGAAAATAGGAGAATATAGTAAATCTTAAGGTTATTGTTTAGAGGTAACAATTCTATTAAAATGATATATAGGCATGACAAGGGCCTACATTCTTTGTAGGCCTCCAAAAACATGAAAATATAATGTGATTACATCCAATGAATATTATTTAAGCTACTTATAATATTTGGAGCTTCGTAAGATCCCTATAAGTATAAATTTAAAGGGAATTATTCATTAAGATTATCTAAGTATGCATTTTTTATTGGGAGATTGACTGTTCATTTTCTCTCTCAAGCCATGAAAAATTATATGTGCTAGTATATATTATGGTGTAATCCCTAACACATATAATTTATGAGAAACATGATTATTGTATAATCTCCAAAGCTTTCTTAAGAACATTGAAGCACCAAAAATATTTCACCTCGACATGTCCACAGAACTAGTTCATTGTTTCTTGCCCATTGATGGTATTTTTATAGGGATTTCAAACACATATTGTTGAACCTGTCAACTACCATGAACAGATAGTCATGTCCCTTCATGGTTCTTGGTAAGCCTCCCATAAATTCAATGTAAATTATTTCCCAAGGATGAGTGGGTACAAGTAAGGGATAGTATAGACCTTATTTCCTGTTACTAGGCTTGATAGTACAAAAAATCATGCAACCTATTAGGAACCTAGATACCTCTTATTACATTCTTGGCCAATACACATACCTTTTCAAATTTTCCACCATCTTCCCTACGCCAAAAATCCTTGTGACTTTGGAGGTGTGAGCCTCTCTGATTAGCTATAGTCAATCACCGTTAGGAACGTAAAACTTATCTGACATGTAGAGTAACCCATTTTGGATATGATAGTCAATTATTTTGTCACGATCATGCACATTAATCTGGTTTTGTAACTATTGAAACACCTTGTTGAATGCCTCATCCTTGTTTTATGCCTCACTTTATGCATCATGGGCGAATGACTCCATGTGCATAACAGTTTCCAAAGATGTCATCTTTGATGTGGGTGGCCTTGAAAGCATTTTGACCAAACTTTTTTTTGTTTCTATTCTTGTAATTGATAACTAATGGAACTATTATAAAAACCCCATCAACTTGTAGTTTTTATTTACTTGTAGCTTACTCGGGGCCTACAGGTATTGTAGCGGCTGGTGATATATATGTGGATTATTGTCTATTTTCCCATTAGAAATTGTTTATGCTTCTTTACTACTTTCACCAGGGCATAGAGCTCGTTGTTGTAAGTGAAATAGTTGAGAACTACCCCATGAAATACTTCAATATGGTAGTATGAAAAACTTCCTCCCTACATTAATACCACTCTCATTACATACGCACTCGCATATGTATCCTCTTTGAAGGGTTATTGCAAGTCCAATAATGCTAGAACTAGTTCTTGATTAATCTTCCTCTAACTCCTCAAAGGGACTCTACTAACCCTTTCCCCGTTGAAAATTCTTTCCACTCACTATTATCTCATGGAGATGTGTTGCTACTACTGAAAACAAGGCTATGAATTTTTCTATGGTAATGTGTTTCCCCGATGAAACTTCTCACCTTTTAAAAATTAGTAGGTTCCAACCACATCATGATTTCCTCCATATTGGTAGGATATATCATCAATTCTTTTCCATCTATCACATACCCAAGATAACCAATGATTGTTGTGAAAACTCACACTTCTTGAGATTTTACAGTAGTTGGTGCTTCTTGAGTGTCTCTAGAACCTACACCAAATGTGATATGTTCTCCTCTTAGGTAGGAATGTGTACCTGTATATCATCCAAATGGACAATAAAAAATGAATATATAAAATGGAACAATATATCATTCATTAAACTCATAAATGTAGCTAGTGCATTATGTATCCTTTCTTATTTTTGAAGGTGGTACTCCAAGTATCTTCTTGTCCCACCTAAACCTAGTGATGTCTTGACTTTAATTTTAGCTTGGTGAAGTACTTTGCATGGTGTAGCTAATATAGCATATCATTTATCTTAGGCAAGGTGTTCCTATTCTTAAGTGTAATTTTATTTAACTCCCTATAATAAATACCCATCTGCTAATTCCCATCCTTCTTTGGCACAATAATGAGAAGCGACCCACATGGTGAGGTACATGGTCGAATGACACCATGTTCCAGTAGTCGTTTCAACTAATTATTTGAAAATTTCTTCTTTAATGGAATACCCATTATTCCCAATGTCTAGAAATATGGATTCCAGCAACAACTAGATCTCATGATCAACTTCCCTCTTAGGTAATAACCCTTTAGTCTCCTAGATCACGCACACCTATGCCTATAAGAACCTCTTCTGGTTATTTCTTTTGTTCCTTATTACACCCCTCTGGTTATGCATTTCCTCTCATTGATTGTTCCATAAACTAATTTTATCTTCAAAACAATAAAACTTACTTCTTGGTATAACTAATCAATTTCTTGACTTTCTTGGAATTTACTAATGAAATTTAGAAATTTCCCTTATGCATGTTAAGGTGAAGGATTTTCCATCCTTGATGAGGAGGTAATAATTGGATCTCTTCATGAAGATTACAAATATCATGTACATATAGGACTTCCAAACACCACTCCACATACACTAATGGGAACTACATCTAGTTCTACTTCATCAATAAAATCAACACCAGTAACAAATATGATTTTGCATTATTTGGTTACCTTTATTTTTGCATCCTTATTTATCGATCTCAGTTGATGTGAAATTGGATTATCACAAGCTTCTAGTCCCAATTTATTGACCAACTTTACTGCAATGGGATTCACATGCTATCTTGAGTTGAATAAAGCATCATTTTTTGTTTTATTGGCCTGTATCTTCATATGAGAGAGTCTGGTCATTTCCTTCTCTTCTTGTTGCTAAAATAATTTCAAATTCACATTGTTATACAATATTCATAAATATATTCTCATCCACATCCAATATACTTTCCTCCTAGTTGTTCAAATTAGTGGCCATGCCATTTTTCTTCTTAGCATCTTTCTTTTTTTTCTTTGATTTTATCTCAAGATAAAGCTTCCAAAGCTTCTCTTGTGTATGAACATCAACTTTATAGTGGTTTCAATGGTAGTTGGTATCTCTACACTACTATGTTGTAGCTACTACTTTTTTGTATTTTCATCCTTTCCACTTCTTCTTCCCCTCCTTGGAAGCTTCTTGGTGCTCCTTTTTCTTTGACCCACTTAATTTCCCTCTCTTCTCACCTATGCTCTACAAGTACTATGCATATACACAAGAATTATGCACCATTTTAGGTTTGAACAACATTATTTTCTTTGGAAGATGTCCAGGTAGACCCCCCAAATAATTGAGTAGTATGTATGGGTTCCTTGAGTAGTACCTAGCATTATTATCATCTTCCTAAATCATGTGGTGTACTCATATAAAGTTTTCCCCAGTATTTGCCTCAATTAATGTTATCGAATCCAAATGTCCTCTACACACCACACCCTATTGGGTAAAATTTTGTGTTTGTGACAGTTTTCAAACCCTCCAAATTAGTCGCTAGAGGATCTTCCTACAATCTCGGGATATTTGGGTGTATTTCCCAATAGGTCGAGACATGGCCCTCTAATTTTAGTTGAGTAAATAAAATCTTCTATAGTTCCTATATATGATGAACACTAAAATAAACTCCTAATTATTGCAGCAATTTATTGAAATTTATAGCATCAATATCACCTTAATATTTCTTGGTGTTAACCGTCGCTTCCATCTTAAATAGGGAATATGAATGATTAGGAGCACTTGAACTAAGTTGAGATTTTTTTCGGTTCTTTCTTAGAATCCCCCCATGGTTCTTCCCGATCTATTGATTTCCCCTCTAATCTGACATCCATAGTAGAACCTTCATCTTCTACGAATATCCCAAGCTTGTAGGTCAAGATCATCATGAGGAGGCTCACATTATGATTTCTATCTGTATATTTTGCTTCCTACCACATAAACCTCTACTATTCAGGATATTGAGGGTTATTAATAGATACGCTGGATATGGTTTGGGTTTTATGAGTTTCATCTTGGTCAATTTGGGATCCCTAAAACTCCCCACAATATACATGTTGGTTCTCATATTTTCCTGGTAATGGAGAGAAACCCGAGAAGACATTCATGTTTAAAATTGTAACACCCTCCTCCCACATTTACCCAAATTAACTGGTCTGTTGGGGAAAACATATGATGAGAGACTACTATGATATGATTCAATCTCCTAGGTCACCTTAAGGAAGTGGAACCCATAGAACATAACCAATTTGATCATTGACACATCCTACATAACCTCTAGGAGCTAACCGACCCTTCCAGGTGACCAACTCCTAAGGGAACTCAACATTTAAAGAAATTAAACCCCCATGAGCTTCATTGCCAAGGCATGCATGAAACTGAGAGCCCGAGTCGCTCCCATGAGCTAGCATGAGTGCGGTTGTAGCCTTTTTATGCTAGTGCTATGCTAGCGTCTGTGAGATTTCAGGCTAGTTTCCAGGGCTAGGACCTAGTGACTACCGAGAACTCTATGAAACTTACACCGATGAGAAGTTCCATAGAAATTCCGATGAGAAGTTCCGATGAGAAGTTCCATAGAAATTTAAAAAATACTTGATTGGACCCTTACTAGCCATGACAGGAATTTCGTCAAACATGTCATAAATATACATTCTACATGTTATAATAACATATATGAACATTGTTGGGTATGTGTTATATTCTTTCGACGACTAAGCATGCGCGGGGGGCTAAGAGGGGGGGTGATAGCCCCCCCTTTGCGCTGGGCACAATGGGGGGGTGGTAGCCCCCCTGTCGGGGTTTGGGCCAGTGCCCCGACAAAAAAAAATTTGTCCTTAATTTCCGATGGGTAGTCCGCGCCCATGGTTTTGTGCATGGTTTTGCACATGGTTTTGGGGTACGATGGTTTTCGGCTCGTGGTATTTTTTTGTAGATCCGGTCAAGGGAAATATGGTTATGTTCTAATCCAAGGTTAATGGATTAGGGTTCATGTATGCTTCGGCATGTATATATATGTGTTCTAACACTAAAAGGAATATAATGAAAAATCAAGTTGGTCGTCCCGATTTGGGATCCAGGGGAAAATCTATGTGTTTATCTGTTTTATGTTTCATGCTCTCGCTATTGTTTATTTTCTGTTATAAGATTCATGTGTGGATAATTTATGTTCAGGGTTAAAACCTAAATTTGGTATCAGAGCTATTTCGGCTTCAAGGGGACACCTTTGCTGCTGAGGGTTTTTTGCTCGGGCCTAAGGTAGACCCTGTTCAGTGGGAGATCTGTGGGATAGATTCTTGCGGTGAAAGAAGATGGTGAGCGGTGGGAAGATAGAGATCGAGAAATTTAATGGTCAGAGTTTTCAGTTATGGAAGCTCAAGATGGAGGATCTGCTGGTGCATAAAGATCAGTGGATCGCGGTAGATCCAAGTACTAAACCAACGACAATGTCAGATGAAGACTAGAAGAAACTGGATCGGAAGGCTAAGAGCACAATACGGTTGTGTGTCTCAGATTCAGTATTGTTGAATGTATCTGGGGAAGCTACGGTGAAGAATTTGTGGGAAAAAATTGGGACTTTGTACCAATCCAAGTCTCTGGTGAATAAGTTTTTCCTATGGAAAAAGTTGTATAACCTAAGGATGAAGGATGGAGACTCGATGACAGAATCTGAACGCCTTCAATATTGTGGTAAGTCAGCTGTCATTTTTTGATATTAAAATCTCAAATTAAGATAAGTGCATCAGTTTTTTGTGTTCTCTACCAGACTCATGGGACAGTTTGGTTATTGCAATAAGTAGCAATATAACTACCTTGAATTTTGATGACATTGTCTTAGCCTTTCTGTCGGAGGAAATGAGACAGAGAAATATGGAGGGTCAGAATGGAGATGCCTTATCTGTACAAGGAAGGTCCCATAACAGAAACAAGAATAAGGTTTCAAGTGGGAGATCTAAATCTAGAGGGAGATCTAAATCTCCTGGAAAGTTTGTAAAGGTGTGCTGGAAATGCGGAAAGGAAGGGCACTACAAAAAGGACTGCAGATCTAAAGCTCCTAAGAAAGGAAAGGGATCTGATGATGCTCCTTCTGCAGAGGCAAAAACCACCCTGGATGAAGGTGGGGATGTGTATTTGTCTTCTTCTTCAAATACACATGCAGATCATGAGTCATGGTTGATTGACTTAGGTGCATCCTTTCACTTCACTCCCCATAGGGAGTGGTTCTGCGAGTATGAGAAATATGATGGTGGTGATGTCTTCCTAGGGGATGATAGGAAGGCCAGAATCATCAGACATGGAAAGGTCAAGTTGAAGTTGCAAGGTGGAAGGATTAGAACACTTGTTGGTGTTCTGCATATTCTTACATTGGCCAGAAATCTGATTTCTGTAAGCAAGATGGATGATGCAGGTGTAAAAATAGTGTTCGATAAAGATGCTTGCAAGATGGTTCGGGAAGCACTGGTATTAATGCAGGGAGTTTGGACTGGAACTCTGTACAAGCTACAAGGTAGCACTATTATTGATTGATGTAACATTTCTATGGTTGCTGAAAGTGGAGCAGAAAGCCTAGTTGTATCTGGAGAAAAGACCATGCTATGGCATCTAAGGCTTGGACATATTGGAGAGAAGGGCCTTCGGATACTGTATAGAAATGGTATGGTAGAAGGTATGTATAATTTCTCTCTGGATTTCGATTTCTGTGAACATTGTGTATATGGGAAGCAGAATCGGGTGAGTTTTCCTTCTGGTGCTAAGAGGGCGAACAAGATATTAGAACTTATGCACAGTGATGTGTTTGGACCTGTGTCAGTTCCATCACTAGGAAATTCTATGTACTATGTTTCATTCATAGAAGACTTCTCAAGGAATACATGGATATATTTCTTAAGGAAGAAATCTGAAGTTGTTGACAGATTTAAAGAATTTAAGGCTCTGGTGGAAAACCAGACATAGAAGAAGATAAAGGCACTGAGGAAAGATAATGGTGGGGAGTTCTGCAAGAATGAATTTGAAGAGTTCTATAAGAAGTGTGGTATAGCACGGTAGAATACTACTCCATACACACCTCAGCAAAATGGAGTTGCAGAAAGAATGAACAAATCATTGATGGAAAAGGCAAGAAGCATGCTCAGTGGTACCAGGTAAGGACAAGAATTCTGGGTAGAGGCAGTGGAGACTGCATGCTATCTGGTTAACAGATCACCTTCATCAGTGTTGGAGGATAAGACTCCACATGAGGTATGCACTGGTAAGAAACCCTCTCTTTCACATCTAAGGGTATTTGGATGTGATGCATATGTACATGTTCCAATTCAGAAAAGGACCAAGTTGGATAATAAATCTGAAAGATGCATCCTTATTGGGTATAAGGATGGTTTAAAGGGTTACAAGCTTTGGAACCCAGAAACAAGGAAGGTTGTGTACAAGCGAGATGTGGTGTTTAGAGAAGTCAAAGATGTTGTTAAACATGAATTCATACCAAAGGAACCTGAGAAGATAGAGTTTGAGCTAAAGGACGATGAATCAGACTCTACAACAGAAGAAGAATCAGAAGATGAAGAGCCACAAACTCCAGCTATTAGAAGATTAGTTCAGGAAAGAAGGCAACCAAAAAGGTATATTCCATCTTCTTTCTGTTCAGGTTTTTCCTTAACTATAACTGATGATTATCCCAGAACTATCAAGGAGGCAGTAGATTCAGAGGATGGAAAACTCTGGAAGGAGGCCATGGTTGATGAAATGGAATCCTTGCACAAAAATGAGGCATGGGATTTGGTGGAGTTTCCAGCTAGAAGGAACCCCATCGGGAGAAAATGGGTGTTTAAGAAGAAGATGAACGTAGAAGGCAAGGTGGAGAAATACAAAGCTTGGTTGGTAGAAAAAGGTTATTCGCAGGTGCTGGGAACTGATTTTGGTGATATTTTTTCTCCTGTTGCCAAGGTTACTTCTATTAGATTACTTTTATCTGTTGCTGCTGCATTTGATTTTGAGATAGAACAGATGGATGTGAAGACAACTTTTCTTCACGGGGATCTAGAAGAGGAGATCTACATGAAGCGACCTGAAGGATTTATGGTGAAGGGTAAGAAAGAACTAGTATGCAGGTTGAAGAAGTCTCTGTATGGGTTAAAACAGTCACCAAGAATGTGGTATCAGAAATTTGATACCTATATATGGGGACTTGGCTTCACCAGAAGAAAGGAGGATTACTGTGTTTATTTTGAATTAATTGGTGACCGTGTTATTTATTTGGTCTTGTATGTGGATGATATGTTGTTGATTGGAAATGACAAAGAAATTATCCAAGATTTGAAGACCTAACTATTCTCCAAATTCGACATGAAGGATCTTGGTGCTGCAAACTATATTTTGGGCATGGAAATTAAGAGAGATCGGGCAAAGAGGAAGCTCTGGTTAAAAACGAGGAAGTATGTCGAGACTATATTGTAGAGGTTCAATATGGGGATGATAGCTTGATCAACCTGGACTGGCGATGTGCGTGTCTGCGAGCAGTGTCAAGACACGAGAAAGAGGAGGATATCATACTCATGTTTCATATGCAGTGGGTGGTGCTTTGATGTATGCAATGGTACATGCTAGACAGGACATTTTTGTAAGTCAGGAGTATTAGTGGGTTTATCATCATCGGGGAAGAACGCTAGACCTGCAACGATGCAGAACGGGTTTTCGAATATTTATGTACAACTCGTGAATCCAACATGCTACCACGGAAGACTAGGATTGGAAAGAATGTTGGACATTCGTGGTTTTGTTGATGCAGACTGGGATGCAGATCTGGAGAAAATAAGATCTACAAGTGGGTATGTGTTTAGTCTATTTGGAGGCGCAGTCAGTTGGATGAGTAAAAGACAGTCTATAGTGGCTCTTTCAACTACAGAGGTAGAATACATAGCATCCACTCATTCAAGAAAGGAAGAAGTTTGGTTGTAAAGATTGTGTTCAAGTATCAAAGACAAAGCACATTGAAGTTCAATATCACTTTGTTAGAGATATGGTTGAGGCTAAAAGGGTGTTGCTGGTAAAGGTGGACACTCTGAAGAATGTTGCAGATGCATTGATGAAGTCTGTGAGCACTCAAAAGTTCTCTTGGTGTAGAGAAACAATGGGTGTTGAAGAATTGGGCAAGTGACTAAGCTCTCTTGTGGCCCCCTATGGAAAGAAAACAACAAGTGGGAGAATGTTGGGTATGTGTTATATTCTTTCCACGACTAAGCACGCGCCGGGGGGTAAGAAGGGGGGCAATAGCCCCCCCTTTGTGCTGGGCGCAATGGGGGAGGTGGTAGCCCCCCCTGTCGGGGTCTAGGGCAGTGCCCCAGTGAAAATTTTTTGCTCCTTAATTTCCGATGGGTAGTCCACGCCCATGGTTTTGTGCATGGTTTTGCACATGGTTTTAGGGTACGATGGTTTTCAACCCCTGGTATTTTTTTGTACATCCGGTCAAGGGAACTACGATTGTGTTCTAATCCAAGGTTAATGGATTAGGGTTCATATATGATTCAGCATGTATATATATGTGTTGTAACACTAAAAGGAATATAATGAAAAATCAAGTTGGTCGTCTCAATTTGGGATCCAGGGGAAAATCGCTGTGTTTATCTGTTTTATGTTTTATGCTCTCTCTATTGTTTATTTTATGTTATAAGATTCGTGTGTAGATAATTTCTATTTAGGGTTAAAACCTACAAACATAGGGTGTCCTACAGATCTCAGAATCGTTAAGAATCATTTATACCTTATCAAAATACCTACATTATCATATATTAGGGCATAAAATAATTCTTCATTCATTATGTTGCGATTAATGTTACCATAAGGTCTTGAATTGATAAACCTTCATAGATCAGAGGCATGTCATTACAAGAAGGACTCATTTAACCAAATTTTATGCTTTAAACAAGAAACTACAGGTTGCATACCTTACCCGGATATCCTTCGGTTGTAGTAGGTACCACAGGGTGCAAACCCCTTGCAACTCTTTGTGGTCTGAAATCTATAAACCAGCAAAGAACAATAAAAAATTCCTAGTTTTAGAGCATATATATGTTCTATATGTTAGTGAAAAGCATGCATAATCTCATAAAAACAATATTAAATGAACGGTTTAAGATCATTAACCATGTATAAAAGATTATTGACACGTAAAAATATTAATGACATGTACATCAAAAAAATGTGGAGAGATCACCTGAAATCTGCCACAGCTTTCAAGCATACCATCCCCTGGATCCTTCCAACCCTAGCATCTCAAAACTTCTTCCAAGAGTAGTGCACAATGGATGTCACATAAAGTGAGTGAACATCTCAAGGAAACAAGGGTTTCTTGAAAATATTTGGGAAGTGCAGGAGGCACAGGGAATATATCAAACTTGGATAGGGCTCCAACAATATATAATATCTATATTTCTCTCTCTCTTCCGCCTCTAGGCCATTCCCTTGAGGGGATTTAATACTCCCTAAAATTAGTTTTTGCAGTTAGTAACAATTAGGCCATGGGCTGGGGCAGTTAAGCTACAAGAAAAACCATAAACCCCTCCTCTAAAATAGTGAAATTATATATATATTTTAATTTTTAAAAAGGTATATGTGGTTCTCTATGTATGGACTCATGTGTATACGCAAAAAAGTATGGGAAGAGTCGCATATGGGTTTTAAGAAACTGTTTTTTGAGAAATATGTCCAAGTTTGAAGGGAAGGGTTGCCCAAGGCCAATGTATAAGTCATCATGTATGTGTTGGTGATAAATGATGCTATAACAGATGCCCCCTAATATATGAGGTCAGAAGGGGTACATGATGGCCAAAATGTATTATGTGCATAGAAAGAACCTTCCGAGGACTAGAGAGGACTTCACTAGATTTCAGCTTGACAAAAAAATAGTGAGAGAGATCAGAAAGATAGCTCATGTCTGAGGTGTCCATACCCATGATCAATGAAAGAAAAGCATGTCCGCAGACGAATTATAGAGTGGATCCAATATGTATACAAGTATAGATGAAATCTAAAGTACATAGTGAATCATCTGATCACTTCCCAGAAGTACAAGTCCAAATCATGTCCAAGTATCACATATAGAAGACTAAACAATGATGTTGCAACAGATATCTGATCACAAAAGTCACAACTGAATCTCTAGGTACAAAATCATAAGTGGTGGAACAAATGGTACAACACGCAACTCGGGTGACAACATATAAGATGTTGCTGTGATGAAATTGCAACATATAAGGGTGGATGGTGTCACTGGAAGAAAACTGAAGAAACTGTCAAAGTGAACTAAAGCATGCTGATGCAAACCTAAGGTCTTCACCGATCACCATGGCACAATTCTACACAATGGGAATAAATGAGCTGAAGTCGACCATGTGATAAATCCTTTCATTACCGGTCATTGATGTATACCATTAACAAACGTGAGACATCCCACCGATAATGATAATGGGTGTCAAGGTGCCCCAGTACAAGCTAGCAAATGCGAATGAATGAGTTGAAGTAGAACTCTTGAAAGAATGTATCCTCACTATAGATAGCAAATAATCTACCACTGATAACTGGAAACCCTAAGGTACTAACAAAAATGACTCTAGACCTTATTCCCAAAGAAATGAGTCAGATTCGATGGGAAAATATCTGCTGGAAGGAAGGCATTAAGGCATCGCACATCATTCCAGCCCAAGTGTAACCCATGGGCCAAGATTTGGAAGGAATCAGATGAAGTAAAGTGAAGTAACCAACCAAAAGTACGTTTCCGGCATACACAAGATGAAGCTAGCACATGGCATAAACCCTCTGAACCAACCAATAATGAAATCTGACAAAGAGGCGAGATATCCACCGATAGGGTCAAATGGAGATCAAGGTACTGCATGAATCCCAAGTGTGATAATGTAAGTTTAAGTCGAACACAAGGGAAACCACTCAGTCAAAGACCCATGATGACGATCAAATGTTGAGCACAAGGTCACCTATCAATGATGTAAATAGGGCCAGGGTGAGGCTCTAGGTTTACTCTCGGAGAAATATGTCGTAGTCGATAAGAGACAACCTGCCAGCAAGAAGTCAGTGGAGACCTTCTCAAACCAGAAAGAGCAAAGGACCAAATATCTGATGTGATAGAACAAGATACTGACAAGACCGGGAAGGCCGACTGAAAAATGAGTTAAGAGACATTGTATAAATTCCGACTCAGGTTAACTTCCCTTGAACAAAAGCACGACTCATGTTGACTATGGAAGAAAATGATAACTTTGTATAATTTTGTCATGCAGGAGGCATAAACAAACCCTCCATATGATTGGAAGAGATAACGAACTAGGGGAGAACTAACTCATGAAACAAGGTTATGGATTCTCCTAAGTCAAAAACTAAAACCATCCCAAATGGAGAAAAGACTTAGCTTTTTTGTGCTTTATTCAAGGGCGACACAACTGACACTGTAGATGCCATAAAGTATGGAAGTAATATCACGTTCCCACTCTTTTTCACATATTTAAATTTTTTGTCTTTTTCATATTCAAAGCATGAAAAAAATAAAATAATTCTATAGTATAATGGATAGAATGAGTTTCGTGAAATAGATGCACTAGTTCCTAGGGTAGGAAAAATCCTATGCTCAATGGAAGGAGGCGAAAACTGGTAAGTGACACTCAAACGAATGTTCCATCCATGGGTAAAGGTGTCAAGTCGTAGAAACTAAGTGATTTCATGGTTAACTTGTATGGAAAGACATGGTCAAAATATGGCTTAAACATGAGTCCAAATGAAGCTGGCTAAAGGCCAAGATAAACAAGTAGTCAATATGTAATGTAGTAATACAACTCGACAACATAAGGGAGCCTCTAGGGTAAATGGCCAGAAAAATGATAGCAAAGAAGGAGAAGAATGAAGCTTCAACGCATAAGACATGGTGGGACTAAAGAGGAATCTCGAGCCTACATAAATTGCAGCATGAGCAACAAATGCTAGCGAGGGACTAACTAGGAAGCCCATGTAAAGGATGGGTCTACCACCAAGTCATGATTAAAAAATCCATGAGTGAAATGGGTAAAGTAGTCATGACATGATGGTATCGACCCTATGGTAAGTGAGAAGAATGGAGGCTAGTATGCAAAGATGCAATAGAAAGTGAACTCTCTAAGCTATATGCTAGTTCGAAATCAAATACTTGCCATGACAGGTCAGTGGTCATGTATCCGAAGGAAAACTAGGAAAATCTCCAATTTAGCAAAATGTACCTGAAAAAATACCTTGCCCAATGCTTACAAACCAAATGGTTATATAGCCTTAGTCAAATTCAAAAAATAAGTACAAGTAAAATTTGTAAAAAAATTTCAAATTTTGGGCATAAATACACAATTTGACTCACATTTTGATCATTTTCACATTGCAGAAGTGGAAAAAGAGATTTGGGGAAAAAATTCCTCTTCTCAAATATGGAGCAATCGGCCATCAAATCACGCCAAATCAGTCAAGTAAGCTCTAAACTAATCTTATTTACCAATTTCGTTCCTGTTTGAAGAAAAAAATTTGAATTTTGACCGTAGAAAAGATTTTTTTATTGAAACCCTCTGTGCATACGCGGGTTTGTGTGGACGAACATGGATATGATACACAACTGTGTATAAACGAGGTCACGTATGCGCAAAGAAAAAATTAAAACTTTTATCTAGTCAGCCATTTAATGACTTTTCCCAGGATGTCCATCATCTGGAGAGAGTGTGGGCATAGTGCAATTGACAATGAGGTGATGGAGGATCAAACTTCCTTAGATATTCTCCAGAATTACGGATTGCTCAAATTTTTCAAAATGCCCAATATGAAAATCAATGTTCGTTTGCTTCAAATGTTGGTTGATCATTGGGAACCAGAAGAATATTCTTTCATAATTGACCATATGCCACTACGTAGAGAAGTGGAAGATATATACTTCATTATTGGACTCTCTCGAAAGGGAGACCCAATAGACTTGCACGAAAAGCCGATTGGAGGGCTTACTGTAGAGGATTATGTCCAAGTCTATTGTGTAGACATTGCACAAAAGGTAGGAACTCAGATTCCCATCAAAGATCTGAAGGATTTAAACATGAATATCCTTCTCTTTACCATTGGCAGAGTAGCAAGATGAGCTTCTTTGCATCAGGCTTCATGGACACAAATGAGCATAGTAATGGAATGCATGATTCATCTCTTTGATTGGTGCACAGCGTTGCTGAGCAATATGAAAAAAAAATTGACTTCAATCTGAAAATAAAAGACTAAAAACTTTGGGTATGGTACAATATTGCTGACATTCTTCTTCGATAGGGTCCCAGAGCTTCGGCCCAAGGTCATCTCAACTATCAGTAGCCCGAGAGATCCAAGAATAGCCCGATGGGCATATATGATGAAGATATTGGGGGAAGTGAAGTTCCCTGGACCACCTGGGATGATGAGTTCTTCTAATGGTGGGAAGAACAAGTCATCGTAGTGGAAGATTATCCCTATGCTGGGATGGAATTTCGTGGAGATCCATATCTAGTCCTGCTACCCAGTGCAACATGGGGTGCAATCAGTGAGATTGCATTTTTTTATTTTTGATTATGTGATATGTTTAATTCTGAAGGGAAGGGTTGCCCAAGGCCAATGTATAAGTCATCAAGTATATGCTAGTGATAAATGATGTTATAACACATTCATAAATCAAAACATGATGAGAGCCATACATCATCACTGTCATAAAACATACTCATAGCCAACATACAAACGTAAAAATCAGTAAGGATACAATAGCCATAAATTCCACATATGAATCAGTACATTTGCACATAAAATACCAAGGAAATGAAATATTATTAATAAATGAAAAATCCAACTAGGTTTGGGACTTCCACATTCCACCCAACCATAGATTGATTAAGCCAAATATCTCTACATCCAATCACCCTGGTGCCATTTTCCAAGCATGAATGTCGGACTCAAAACCAAAAGAAACAACCAATGCTTCTCGAGGTTAAACCACCTCACCCTCATCAATATAACTAGGCTTTATCGCAATCTTCATTAGATCACTAGGCCATAGAACAAGCATGGATTCTTCCAGATTTATCCACCTAAACCGTGAGGAATTTGTCTGTCTCAACCTCTTGGCTTTACCATGTATCCCACCATTACCAACCAATGTATTATGAGGCCTTTGAGGTCTCCACCCTCTGGGCTTTACCGTGTATCCCAACCTGGGATTCATAGGCCCAATCAAGGGTACTCACCACTGAGGTTTACGGTGTATCCCACCATTCACCAGTGAAGGGATTCATAGGCTCAATCAAGGTGTTCACATACAATATTTATTGTATATACCATCTTGGGATTCTTAGGCCTTGTGAATAATCCTAATACCACCCTAATCATCTTTGAGTCCATCCAAAAATCCAACTCAACCAAATACAAGAGAACCCCACCAGACCATGGCTATCCATAAATGGAAAGGATGGGCTGAAGAACATTGTCATAACTATAAAAACCCATGCTAATGACAACAAGATAACCAAGAACACACATTAATAGCCATGCATGCCAAATCTAGCAAGGAAATCATACATGCAAATCGATACCTGCAAGTAATCTTGTTGTAGATACTTGATCCTACTCTTCCTTGTTTGATCTTTTATTCCTATTTTCCTTCTTTTCCTTTCTTGATCCAATTTTGAAGTGCTCCAACAAAATTTGAAGTGTCCAAGAGTGTGAGATAGAGAATAGAGAGAGAGCTCCAAAATTTAACTAACAAAATCCATGAACTAATCCTCAGAAGCCTTTTTATAACGAGGCCTCTATTTTCTTCATTTTCCATTATTTTTCCTTTATTTTCCTCCTCATATGCAACCTGTGACATTTCACCTTCATTTTCTCCCAATTTCCATTATTTTCATAAATAAATTTCCAAAAATATCATTTTTCCTTTCCAAATCCTTTTCCGTTTCCCTTTCCAATTTCCTTATCCATAATAAGAAAAATGAACACCCACACTAGAATGTTTGTCCCAACATTCTTCTTGGAATAAGTGTCCCATAACCTTGGTTATTATTTTTCCTTTATTAACTTCTATTACATGGATTTTTCATTGACGTTATTATGAAACCCTCCCACTTAGGGGAACACTGACCTCAGTGTTCAATGACACCTATAACCAATAAGACTACTGAAAACAAAAAATAATCCCCATGGAACTTTATAACACATC
Organism: Pinus albicaulis; assembly: GCA_034641835.2. Classification (NCBI taxonomy): domain Eukaryota; kingdom Viridiplantae; phylum Streptophyta; class Pinopsida; order Pinales; family Pinaceae; genus Pinus; species Pinus albicaulis. Next base: position 411,448,600 of record CM076582.1, read on the forward strand.
TCATTGCAGTATTTACAATGATCAACCTGTTGAGAAGCAAACCAACATGACAATGAAAATGACATGAGACCGTACCGCTTATTGGAACTTTATAATACAACTCATGGCAGTATTTACATCCATATGCATATGTATATATTCCAAAACATCATACCAAAGAATAGACCAAAAATATATATCAAGGACATTTACTCAACCAAAAAATAGAGAAGGATATATAGCCCGCATCTTATTCGCCATCTCCTGTGTAGCTTCATCAGGCCCATGGGTTATTTCTTATTCTTCACTGGAATGAAGTTTGCTACCTTAGTCAACATGCCACCACAACCATGATGGAATCATGATATCTAGATTTTCTTGACAAACCTATAATTAAATCCATGGAAGTGACCTCCCATTTCCACTCTGGAGTCGCAATTGGTTGTACCAATACACCTGGATGTTTACACTATGCCTTTACCCGCTAACAGTCTAAAATTCTAGCCACATACATATTCAGATTCGTCCAATGATAAAATTTCTTCATTGTTGTCAATGTCTTCTAGTATCCTGGGTGACCTGAATACAGTTTCGCATGAAACTCACTCAAGATAATATTCTTGAGCTCATTATTGTTTGGCACATATATCGTTTTCCTAACTATGATCAAGCCATCTAGTGAGAGATGATAGTCCACATCATGTGCACATGTACCTGCACCTGCACCTATACCTGTACCACTACCTGTACCCATACCACTACATGTACCCGTACTTTGTTATAACTTGTGTATAAGCTCTCTATACTTGTCATCCTCATGAACCACTTGTAAGATCTGATATTATAATTCTATCTAATAAGAACTGATAGCTACAATTTTATTTACATGTATCCACTTGCTAAGAGAATCTGAAATACTATTATCTTTTCCTTTGATGTACCTGATCTCAAACTCAAACTCATTGATCGTGGCCAACCATCTAGCCTTACTAGCATTCAGGTTTAGTTGGTCAAAAATGTACCTCAACCCATTGTGATCACTCATAAATATAAATCTTCTTCCAAGAATATAGTGCCTCCACATATTTAATGCATGAATGATCATTGTTAACTCAAGATCATGTGTCAGATAATTCTTCTCGTTCTCATCCAATTTTCGTGACTCATATCATACTACCTACCCCTCCTACATAAGGACTCCACCAAGCCCTCTCTTGTAATAATATGTACACAATACAAACTCTTTGTCTGGATCTTTGTAATGTTCTTTTTTTGGGAATTTCTGAAATGTGGTAATCAAGGATGCTGCATAAGGAATCCAGTGCAAAAATAAGTTGAACCGGGACTTGGATCCTCTTGTTTACCCTTCATACATGACTATCCCAGAATATTATCTCAAATAAATAAGCTTAGAAGGCTTATACAGATCTCCCCAAAACAGATCTCTCAGAAAATGCTCAATGAAAGAGCTTACAACAATAGATGAACACAATCATGAAACTCTACAAATATGAATACAACAGAAGATGAAATATATTACAGCCATCATGTACATTAATGGATCAGCAACAATATACATAGATATAATGAGGAATCAACCCCTCATTCAATGAGAATCCACCTCCAGTAAATAAACCATGAAATACAAGAGATGCAGTTACTGCATAAAATGCCGAAGGGAAATGACAACGTTGTATATAGGAGTGTAGCTACTGCTATGAATATGAATACATGAAATATGGCTGGAATATATAAAGAAATTCCCAAGAAAAGAAGAATGGGCTCCAATACAAGATTTCTAGCCAATCTAGGAGAGATTGCTAGAAATGCCAGAAAATGTACAAATGTGACAATCTGACTTGTCACTGCAGCTGAATAAAAATATACAATGAGGCTATGGCATATCTGAAATAGTGATGCCCTCCTTTGATAATTCTCTTTAGCAAAATGCTGATCCCTCTACTCAAGAACAATCCTCCTGATGAGCCCAAATGGCTCTCCCAGCAATTGCTTCTGAGAATAACACAGCTTCTGTCCAAGAATACACTGTGAGAGATGGTGAGTGATTGGCGTGATGAAAAATATCTAAAATGAAGCCCTAGAGTCACCTTAGCTACTCCTCCAAAGAATATGCAAGATCTCCCTTGAAGAATAAGCCAAAGGATCGCTCTATAAGTTCCTCTGTTGTTGCACCCAGCAACACAACGTTAATATGTTGCAGAAATAACGTTGTAGCTGTAGAGAGTAGCCTGGCCCAAATGCCGGAATGAGGAAATGAAGCTCAAACCCTCTCCTTCCTTGAGGAAGGGGTAGGGATTCCTGAACGGGAACACCCTTGGGTGAAGAACACCACAAACCCTGCTGAACAGCCCAAGGATGCAAGTCTTTCAAACCCAATAAAAATGATAAACCAATGCATAATCAAAATGGGCTTCCATCTCCTCCTTATAAAGCAAAGGAACCTTTCTTACCATGGGTCCCATTCACACTTTCTTCTAGCTCAAGAAAGTGTAGCCTCCACTAAAACTGCGTTCTCCAAGTAGGTGCAATGTATCTAGACTGTTTTAGTTGACTTGGTCAAAATGACTAGATCATTCTTGATCCAATCTTGTTCACACCATGTGGTGCTCAATCCAGCTACTTTATTATCCCTACATTCACACAAGGATTTTTATTTCTCCATCAAAATGGGTGAAGGTGTCTCCTTACCCATTTTATTTAACAAAATAAAAATATGCCAACTATAATGTTCCATTTTAGCTTGAGGCTAAAATTGGGAACATTACAATATTCAATCATTAACATTGGAGCATTTTTCAAAAACTATTTCAATTGTTCAAAATTTGTTGAAAATTCATCTGTCAATTCAAATTTCTTACCTTTCCTCTGGAGTGACATAATAGGACATGCAATCCAGGATAATTTCCTCATGATCCTCATATAATATTCTACTAGTACCATGAATGATCTTAACTCATCCATGTTTTTAAGAGCTTCCCACTCCATCATAGCTCTTATATTTTCTAGATCCACTGGTACGCCATCCTTGGATACAACATGACCCAAGTAATGTACCTTCGTTTGAAAGAAAATGAATTTACTAAGCTTGGCATACAATTGATTCTCTCTCAACAATATCAACATTGCTACTAAATAATCAACATACACCTACTCATTATTAGAATATATCAAGATGTCATTAATGAATACAATAAAAAACTTGTCTAGATAAGGAAGAAACACACTATTTATCAAGAACATAAAGGTTGTTCGAGTATTAGTCAAACCAAATGGAACTAAAACAAACCCATACTTCCCATACCTCTTCCACAAAGATTTCTTGTAACTATCCTCTTCCTTGATGCGTACCTGATGATATCTAGATCTCAAATATGTCTATGAGAACATTGTTTCTCCTTTCAACTGAAAAAATAAGTCATCAATCCTTGGCATAGATACTTTTTCTTGATAGCCTCCTTCTTCAACTACCTGTAATCAATGCACAACCTAAGAGTACCATACTTCTTCTTCACAAAAAATACCAGTGCACCCCATGATGATAGACTTGGCATAATGCATCCTTTGTCAAGCATTTCCTTCAATTTCAAATTCATTTCAACCAAATATGGAGTTCTAATTTTGTACGATGCCCTTGATGTAGGTGCTTCCTATTATACTAACTCAATAAAAAGGTCCACTTCTCTATGAGGTGGAAACTCTGAGATCTCTGTTGGAAACACATCCTAAAACTATTTTAAAAATGGGTACCTGCTAAATATCTCGACATCCTCATCCTCCTTACCTTTGTTGATATAAATGTACACTGCAAAAAACACACTCCGTTTTTGCGATTTTTCTTTGCATGCATATTTGTAACCATTCTGACTGATGTTGCCTTCTTCTTACCCTATAAGATTCTCTATTCTCTATTGCCTTCCAAGCATTGAATGGATTTTTCATAACAATCCACTATGGTCCTATGAAGATACAACTAGTCCATACCCAATAACATACCATATGATCCCAACAGAAATTAATTCAAATGTTTTTATGTAGTCATACCATTCATTTCAAATGCACAAGATTTTACCCAAAGATGAACTCTCTTCTTTGTACTTGTAGCCCATTATACTAACCAATATTTTGCATGCACTTCTTTATTCAAACCACACTTATCCACCAATTCATGGTTAAAATAACTATAATTAGATCCAGGATAAACCAACATAGAAACAACTTGATAACAAAGCTTACCCTCCATTGTAACATATTCTGGAACACTAGAAATTAAACTTTTCGGTGAGAAATTGTCAAAAAAAATTGGTCCAAATGCTAAGGGAATATATAAAGTTTCATTGCCATATGGTTGCTCACCCATCTTGGATAATTTTAAATAATTTTAAATATTTAATTTTATTAAAAATATAAAATTACTTTTTTATTAAAATTATTGTTATTCAAAATATGTAATTATTCAAGTTCAATAAATATCGATCATTTTTAAATGGTCAAATATTAATGCATAAAGATCAATGGTCTCCATTCAATTTCTGACCCCCAGTGTCATTCGATATTTAACAGCTGGGGGGGTCTGAAATTAGTTCTTTTGCAAAAAAACTCTTGGCCACGTGTCAGAAATTGTGATAGTTCGCACCCCAAACTATGAAACTACTTACCAGCAAAGGCCCCCTCTGAAAATATTCTCTAGGTTTTCAATGACAGCGTAGTAAAAATAACATTCTCTAGACAATAAAATTCGACTGAAAATTTAGGAGATTTGATATATCCGAGGATTCATCAAATAGGAAACAAAAGTGTGATTGTGTTTTCGAGCTGTATTGAAGTAGAAGGAAACCACCAACTTGGTCTCATGATCCTCAACCCCAGCACCAATCACAGCCTCGGCTAGTGTTAAGTGGCAGTAAGGGGGTGGCGAATCATCATCATCATGGGCCCACATTCATTGGTCATGTTTTTCACCAGCATAAACATTGGTCGTAGTCGTACGGTAACGGGGCTAATCTTTACCAACACCTGCAAGGGCTTTATGAAGAAAGCAATTTTTTCTGGGCAGTTTTGGTATACATCATAAGCTCAATATTACAAGAGATAATGCTACCATGAATGAAATTGTAAACCAAAAGTCTGTTACGGGTGAAAACCTCAATGTTGGGGATTTTTCTCTGAATAGAAACAAAAATTGTGTTGGGGGAAGTTCAAATGCTTTTTATCATCCTGTGAATGAAAACCAAAATTCATCTTGTCGAACTGGATCAGTGCCCTGTCAATCATGGTTAGTTGTAGCTGAAGAGAAATTCAGCAGAGATGGAAACTTGATGTTTGGTTTAGTGGTATTCCGATTTGAACATGATCGTAGTAAATATATGTTAGAGTTGCAATCCGAAAATATTTTCCGTAACAATTCCGAGCTTCCATGCAACCTACAGGGTAAAGGTGTTGTGCGGTTACTTTTTAGGCATTCTTCAAACCAACAAGTCTCAAGAAATAAAAAAATTCCAGTGGAAGGACTACCTTGGAAAGGACATCCATCAACTCAATTAGTTGATAAGCCCAGAGTTTCAAGAGGAGCATCCACTCCATCTTCTGAGCAAGTGATTCTATAGGATTAAAGAGGTTTGGATCAAGAAAGTAGAAATTATGTTCGAAACCAAAAATTTACTTCTCGCATTGAAAATACATTTGATACAGATGACAGGAAAAAGGGATCATGAATTAAATCCTATGTGCAAATCGAAAGGATAAGTAACAAATTATTTCTTGGCCCATCAAACATGGCCAATCAAATATAATTGAAAAGGAAGGCATGCCAGGGAACCGGGCATATAGTCAGTGGAATTTATTGCAAATGGAGAGGGCATGGGGAACCACTCTTTGAAATCTCAAGGAAGAGGTATATATAGGCATCGGGATGACTTTAATAAATGCAAGGAAATTGAGAAAGAAATGGATATTAAAAAGCCACAAACCAAGGATCAAAATCAATTTTGTGTTTTTGATTCATTCTCAACCATCACAGATCATTGGAGTCCAAAATAAAAATACTTTTTAGCATTTAAAACATAAATCCAAACTTATAATAATAGATCACAAAATCAAGTTACTTTATTACTAATATAATAAATTTATTAATGCCATAATTCTACTCACTTAGTCTGCATAATATATCCAAATCGCTTAACAAAATTAACTAGGTGTTCATAATATATTTTCATAGCAGAAGATAAGAAGGAGAGATGAAGCCCCCAAATTTGGATTTCTTTTAAGCAAAGTCACGACTCATGGGAGTGGGAGAGCAGGATTTTTTTTTAACCTATTTCAATTGAATATATATGTGTGTGTGTGTGTGTGGATATTTGACAAATAGATACTAATAGAATGGGAAGCAACCTTTGATTGGTATACATACAGTACAAAAAATTTAACAGTTTTTATTAATTATATCTCATAGAAATTGCAGGGTTTCAAATTTGATAGAAGAGAGCTATCCAACAAAATAAATAAGATATTGGACTCCACCTAATATTTTTATAAACTAGATCCATATTAACTCCAGATCTATCAAGCGCTGGGAGGGATCAAATCCCTCGAGGTGCAAACGTCTTTTTTGAGTGCAAAACTTGAGGGAAGGTTTGCACCTCGAGAGATGTGATCCCTCTCGGTGCTTGATAGATCCAGGTTTAAGATGGATCTAGGCTGGCTTCAGTAGTGTGTGGCCAAGGAAAATCTATAGAACATATGATTAATTTTATCAATAATATGTAAATACATATAATATAAATATAATAATTTTATATATGCTAAATATGTCTCATATTTATCTTGTCATTTTAATTTTAAAATTTTCTTAGTTACCTCTGTTTGCTAAGATGATGAATATTGTTAATAACTTTAATGATGAAAAATTATGAAATGAAAATTTTGAATGCAAAGTGACAATGTAATAGTGTTGAATGATAGAAAATGTGAATAATAAGAATGCAGTCAATTACAAATAGTCTTCATTTTGATCAATCTCAAATTATTTTCTTCTACTATTCTTATTGTCACCCTTGTAAGTTTTGTCATATTTTCATATTGATTATATGAAAAGAACAGTTGAAATCATAAACCATTTAAATATTTAGCTCGAACTATTGTACTAAACATCATCCATTGTCTCTCTTTCTCTTCAATACTAATAAGTTGAATTACTATAACACAATGATCAATGTACATTGTCAATAATTTTGTGTGCTTATAGTGAAATAAATGCAAAATGTTAATCCAATCATTTTAAAATTAATGTATCATCAACGTACATCTAGTTACATCAAATCAGAAATCAACGTCTACACTAAAATCAATGTATCTAATGCAAACAATCAAATAATATTAGAAAACAACATCTACACTAAAATCAATGCATCTAATGCAGGTAATCAAATAGGATTACAAATAAACATCTACACTGAAATCAATGCATTTAATACATCTATTTCAAGCAAGAAAATAAGAATGGAAACCAACATCTACACTAAAATCAATGCATCTAGTGCAAACAATAAAAAAAGATTAGAAATAACTATATACACTGAAATCAATGCAATTAGTGCAAGTAATCAAATAGGGTTAGAAATCATCTACATTGAAATCAATGCATATATTGCAAGGGGTAAAATATAATTAGAAATCAACATCTGCATTGAAATTAATGAATCTAGTGCAATCAATCAAATAGCATAAAAATCACCATCTACATTGAAATCAATGCATTTAGTGCAAGAAATCATATAGGATTAGAAATCATCTACATTTAAATCAATTCATCTAGTGCAAGTAATTAAATATAATTAGAAATCAAAATCTACATTAAAATCAATTCATCTAGTGAAAACAATCAAATTGGATTAGAAATCACCTTATACACTGAAATGAATTCATCTAGTGCAATGAATATTCTTCCCTCTCTCCCCCCTTGAACTACATATTTCTTGCCATCCCTCTATCCACTCTCTCAGATCCTCCCTCTTCCTTCCTCTCTCTCCATTTCTCTCCCACATCTGTATATATCTCTCTCTTCACCCTCCAACTCTGTTAGTATATCCTTCTCTCATCCCTTCTCTCCTCCCTTCTCTCCATCTCTCTTTATTTGTCTCTTTATCTCACCCCAAAACATACAAACTCTCTCTCCATCTCTCCCTTGTCACTTCATCTCTCTCTCCACTTCTCACTCTCTATGTATTTCTTCTTCCTTCCCTCTCTCCCCATCCAACTCGATCACTCTATCCCTCCATATCTCCTTCTATCTCCCTCCCTCTCTCCTCCTCCCTCTCGTCCTTCTTTTTCTCTCTCTATCTCCCTCTCTCTTTCTCTCTCTCTCTATCTCCCTCTTTCTTTTCCATCCAAATTTCTCTCTGCACCCATCACTCTCTTCCTCTCTCTCCCTTTCTCTCCTAACCTTCCTCTATATTTTAATCTCTCTCTCTCTCTCTCAACATCTACACTAAAATCAATGCATATAGTGAAAGAAATTAAATAGGATTAGAAATAACCATCCACACTGAAATCAATGCATCTAGTGCAATAAATCATCTTCCCTATATTCCCGCTCCATCTCCATCTCTCTTTCCTTCCCTCTCTCCACTCTCTCACATCATCTCTCTCCTCCTTCCCCTCTCTCCCTTTCTCTACCATGTCTATCTCTCTCTCTCTCTCCCTCTCTCTCCCTCTCTTCACCCTCCAAATAGGTTACTATATCCCTCCCCCCCTCCTTCTCCTCCCATTCCCTCCATCTCTCCTTATTTTTCTCTTTATCTCACCCCCAAACATACACACACTCTCTCTATTTATCCCTTGTCACTCCCTCTCCCTCCCCACTTCTCACTCTCTATGTAATTCTTCTTCCCTCCCTCTCTCACCCTCCAACTCATATCTCCATCCCTCCCTCTCTCCTCATATCTCCCTCCCTCCCTCTCTCCTCCTCTCTCTCTGACTTCCTCTCCTACCTCCCTCTCTCTTCCCCCGTCTCTCTCTCTCTCTCCCCCTCTATATTTTCCCTCCAATCCTCTCTCTTCCCCCATCACTCACTCTCTCTCTCTCTTTTTCATCCAATCATCTCTCTCTCTCTCTCTCTCTCTCTCTCTCTCTCAAACTATGTTACTATATCCCTAGCTTTATCCTTCTCTCTCCCTCTTCCCCCCTTCTCTCCATCTATCTTTATTTATCTCTTTATCTCACCCCTAGATATACAAACTCTCTCTCCATATATACCTTGTCACTCCCTCTCTCTCTCCACTTATCACTCCCTATGTGTTTCTCCTTCCCTCCCTCTACCCCCCTCCAACTCCATCTCTATCTCCCTTCCACTCTCCTCCTCTCTCTCAAATACCCTCTCTCCTCCTCTATCCCCCCTCCATATTTATGTCTCCCCCTTCCTCTCTTACCCTTTAATACCTCTTTCACTCCTCTCCCTCTCTCTCTCCATTCCTCCTCTCTCCTCTTCTCCAATTTATCCCCTCTCTCCATTCTCACTCTCCCTATCTCTCCACCTCTATCACTCTATGTCTTTGTTCTTCCCTCCCATATATATCTAGAGTTAATATATATATCATGACATATTGATGTATATTATAATATAAAAAATTTAATATTGTATTAATTCAAAACTATTAAATATAATGATATGAATATGAATATTATATTTAATAATAATAATAATAATAATCTTTTAATATTAATATTGGGGCTAATAATGTTTTTCTTGGCATGGTATTAATAATAATTTGTCCCATAGTATTTGGCCCATAGCCTTCACCTAAATAAAACCTCTTTTTAGTTTGTTCATAAATATAAAGAGCTTTATGGAGTAAATATAAAGAGAGGTTTTATTTATTTACAATACCTCTTTTATTTACCATGGTATTTGGCCCATAGGCTTGGTATATAATTAGATGTTGATTTATAATGATATTTAATATGTTTTTATATATTTATCATGCCTCTTTATACCTATTTTATATTGATTTATTACTTTACCATAGCTATTTTATAAATATGGTATATAGCACATGGTATTAGTAATAATTTGTCTCATAGTTATTTATTTACCATATAGCTCTTTTATAAATATGGTATTTAGCCCATGGTATTAATAATAATTTGTCCCACAGTATTTGGCATATAGGCTTCACCTAAATAAAACCTCTTTTTTTAGTTTTTTGTAAATATAAAGAGGTTTATGGAGTAAATATAAAAGTAAATATAAAAACTTACCATACCGTTGAAGTAAGTATAGAAAAAGGTTTTATTTATTTACCATACCTCTCATTTATTTATATTTTTATTTATTCATCATACCTAAAAATCCTTGTATTTTAAATTTATATTATATTTACACATAGTAATAATAATTAGGTTTATTTTTAAATAGGACCGACATGAGATCAAAAATGTTAAATTTTAAACATTACATTTACTTTTACTTTTACATGTTTAAGGTTTTACTTGAGATCTATCCCATACTGGGTTGTAGAGATAATACATAGTTATATTTTAATAATTAACTTATATTATTAATAAGGGTAAAAATTTATGAAGAATCAAGTTATATATGATTTAAGATTCAAGTTAATGTTTTGGATGACTTACACATCTAGGTCATATTAAGCTATAGTAAAAAAAAAAATATTATTATTTTTTATAGGACGTGACATACTCACACATCGAGGTCATATTGGGATGTAGAATGTGCCTCTTGGCACAATAAAAAAAACCCCACGTTAAAATAAAAAATCTATATTATTATGTTTTTATTAATTTTTATTTAGTTAAGTTAAATTTGACTTGGTCAAGTTACCATGGCTTTTGAGCTCAAGGTTTATTAGAACCTATGGTATTACCCATGGTATTCATCTGAAATATAGCCTATTTGAATAGGGAATTAAACCAACCTATATCCGTCTTAATTCCCTATCTATTAAACACTAAGAGAGATCAAATATCTTGAGATGAAAATATCTTAAGATGCAAAAAGATTTGATCTATACGAAATTAAAATAAATCTAAATTAATTCATGTTTAATATATATATATATATATATATATATATATATATATATATTATAATAATTTTATTTTCTCTGTATTTCATTAAATAATATTTGTCGGTTAATTAAATACCATTCATTTTCATAAGTAAAATTTATGTGTGCAGCCTCCTAAAATTAGGTTTAATTTTAAACCTTGGATTATGAATTTCTTATATTATTTAATTTTACATAACCATGTAAACAAGATTTTTGAATTATTTTTGAATAAAATAATATGATATTGTTTTAATTTCGAAAGATATAAAGCTTAGAAAATTATATCTTTTGCTCTTTTCTCGTCCAATTAATCATTAATAAAACGTGTCCAAAACGATGAAAAAAGTTCTTATACTTGCCCATTTTAAAAGTAAATGAAATGTGTTATATGTGAGCGTGTATAACATAATATGATTTAAGTGAGATGAGTTATATATGATTGTGGTTAATAATATTAGTTTAGATCTATCTTAATTTCAGATCTATCAAGCTTTGAGAGGGATCAAATCTCTTGAGGTACAAACTTCTTTTTTTAGTGAAAAATTTGAGAAAATGTTTGCACCTCGAGAGATTTGATCCGCTCTATGTTTAATAGATTCGGAGTTAAGATGGATCTACACTGAAATCAATGCATTTAGTGTAACCAATAAAATAGGATTAAAAATCATCTACATTGAAATCAATGCATCTAGTGCAAGTAATCAAATAGGATTATAAATCACCACATACACTGAAATCAATGCATTTAATCCAATCAATCAAATAGGATTAAAAACATCTACATTGAAATAAATGCATCTAGTGCAAGCAATCAAATATAAGTAGAAATCAACATCTACATTGAAATCAATGCATCTAGTGCAAGAAATCAAATAGGATTAAAAAACATCTACATTGAAATAAATGCATCGAGTGCAAGCAATCAAATATAAGTAGAAATCAACATCTACATTGAAATAAATGCATCTAGGGAAAGCAATCAAATAGTATTAGAAATCACCATCTACATTGAAATCAATGTATTTAGAGCAAGAAATCAAATAGCATTAGAAATAATCTAAATTGAAATCAATGCATCTTTAGAAATTACCATCTACATTGAAATCAATGCATCTAGTGCAAGAAATTATCTTCCCTCTCTCCTCCCTCCATCTATATATATATATATATATATATATCTCCCTCCATCTTTCCTTTGTCTTTCTATCTCACCCCCCCAAAAACACACACTCTCTCACTCCATATTTATTAATCTCTATATCCATCCCTCCCACTTTCCATATTTCTCTTCTTCCCTCTATTCACCTTCCATCTATATATCGATCTTCCCCATCTCTCCCTCTCCCTCGCTTCTATCTCTCTTTCTTCCTATTTTCCTCTCTCTCTCTCTCTATGTATTTCTTCTTACCTCTCCCTCTCTCCCCCTCCAACTCCATCTTTCTTTCCCTCCCTATATTCACTCTCTCACATCCTTTCTCTTCCTTCATCTCTCTGCCTTTCTCTCCCACCTCACTTTCTCTCTCTCTTCATCCTCCAACTATGTTACTATATCCCTCCCTCTCTCATTCTATATTCTTGTCTCCCCCTTTCTCTCCATCTATCCTTCTTTGTATTTTATCTCATCCCCAAACATACACACTCTCTCTCCATATATCTCTTGTCACTTCCCCTCTCTTTCCACTTCTCGCTCTCTATGTTTTTCTTCTTCCCTCTCTTTATCCCCCTCCAACTTCATCTCTCTATCCATCCTTCTCTGCTCCTCTCTCTCTCTCTCTCTCCTAGATCCATTTAAAGAATGGATCTAACATGAGCGAAGAGGGATTACATTTCTTTTATTGCAAACTCATTTTAGGGTGAAAAAACAACTGCATTTTTTAATGTTACAGATATTACATAATATGTATATTGAGCCATTTTATATTAAGTCATCTTAAAATATTTTTATTCATAACTCACATTGAATATTTTATTCTCTATATTTTCTTTAACATTTTATATATATATATATATATATATATAAAGTTAATATGAGGTATTAAAATAATTTTGAAAAGCATAAGGTTTAAACATATTACTAACATATGTTTTTTTACTTCTAATTATTTTACTTGATATTAGGTCATATGGACAACTAATTAAAATTGCATAGCATATACATTTTTTCTTTTTTTATTATATCGGGCATTCCTTTTCTATTTAGAGAATATTTTATTTTTATTTTAAAAATGGCAAACATGCTTACAGATCACCTTCACACTGGGTTCTAGAACTATTTTAGGCACATTTTAACCACGTATCTATGAAGAATCTAGAGGGATCAAATCTAAAACTTGAAAAAAAGTTTACACCTGAATTAATCATTTTTAATTCTTGGTAAATATTTGATCAATATAGATCTATAGTGGTAATTTTTCATTGTTTAAAATGTACGTTTTGCTATTTTATCATTATTAATATTTTATATTAGAAATTGAATTTTCCTCTTATTAAGAAGTAACTACTCTAATTTACATTTAATTACTTTTTCCTTTCAAGCTAATTATATTACTAATTATTACTTTTTACTTTTTATTTTTTTAATTATTTTATCTCTGTAAAGTTATATAAAATTATATTATTTAAGATAAGAATAGAAATATTGTATTTATTCCTTGAAGAGTGAATGTTAAATATCAACAACTGATTTAATTGTTTTGTTAATATATTTTTAATTGTTTATTTATATGGTTATTTAATTTTTGTTTTTTATTTGACCGACATGAGCTAAAATGATTTTTTATTATTTTTTTGAGGACGTGACATAATTACACATGTCCCTCATACTGGATTGCAGAATGAGCCTCTCTGTTATGGCCATCAATGCATCTAGTGCAAGTAATCAAATAGGATTGGAAATCACCATATACACTGAAATCAATGCATTTCGTGCAAGAAATCAAATAGGATTAGAAATCATCTACATTGAAATAATTGCATCTATTGAAAGGAGTAAAATATAATTAGAAATCAACATCTACACTGAAATTAATACATCTAGTGTCACACTCATCAATTTTTTTATTTTTTTTACTACAGATTACTTAGAAGTAACCTAGATCTACCTCTTACCCTAATGCACATGTTTATGTAATTAAACTTATCATTTCTCTTTAACCCATATCAGGGATACATAATTACTGTATAGTTATTTTACAAAAGGTCAACCCATAACATAGGGTATATACATATATGCTATGAACTTATTACTATTCCGCTGAATTTATCATTACACAAAACATATGTGTTAAGGTATGTATTAATATCGAACCAAGAGGAACATAAACCATAGCATATCATGCTTCTACCAGTGTATGAACTCGCACTTTTAATACCACTTAAAATCGAGGTACCTGCATTTAATGACATGGTACATTTGGCATATTTTCTCTAGATTCCGATGCATCTCGTTTCATTTGTTGTTGAATTCTCCTCCGTCGATCTTGGTTGGATCAATGATGAAGAGTTTGGGTGGAAATTTTATTCTCAGTTCCTCTGCCAACCCTAGCGCCTCCTGGAACTTGACTCCGAGAAGGCTTTACTCTACTCATTTCTCCCTTGTTCGCTTGTGACAATGGTAAGCTCGGCACTGCAATGAACATTTCTGAAATTGCTTGCTTTTATGAGTTAACAGAGTTATGGGTGGAACCTTACTCCAAAGAGCCTCTCTGCACAGCATGTTTGTTGTAGCTACACTTGTAGAGATGAGTTTTTTTGGAAGCGAATGGATTTTACGTTTAATCCAAGGTAATCCAACCGTTGTTGCTCTCAGGATTGTATCTTTTCTTTATCATAGATTGCCAGTATTATTTTCATTCATTCATTGTTCCACAGTTTATAAGCTAAAAAAAATTCCTCTTCGTTTTTTCATTTAGCATCTTCAGAGGAAAAAATGCCCAGATGGCCGCTTCATACCTCCCAGGTAAAGTACTAGTTTAATCCTTTTGTTACTTTTGAAGAATTTCTCTTCCGTTGCATTATCGGTGATATACGTTTATTCTCGATTTTGAGCGACAGTGTTGGTTTACTAAAACCATTTTTTGGTTTGAAATCTTGCAGGTCGGTTTTTCTACTTTGGTAGGTATTATAAATCTTGGTTTTGGTTGCCCTTCAAAGACTTTAAATCCACCTGACTCTTGCCTGCAGACTATTTCCAAGTATTTAACGTCCAACAAAAATCTTGCTTTCACTATAACAGTTGATATGGCCCTTCGGCCTTCTCAGGAATTTTAAAAGAGGGAAATAGGGTTTAACAATCTTACTTAGATTGCTGCCGGCAGAGTTTAGGTTCTGTATTTTTTCTTTGTGGTAATAGAATGAATGTAAAGCTTCTTGCGAACTGTAATTACTGGCTTTTTCATGTAATTTATATATATACATTCATACCTCGGTACACTTAAGGGTTTCTTCTTAATACATTTTTTGGGTATGCACGTTTTTCTGTGAAATGATTTTATTATTTGGATGACAGTTTTTAACCCTCTTTAGGGATGTTCGCATCACCAGTACTTCTACCTGTTATATAATTTATTCATGTAAGTAGTCTCCATTTTTTTTTATATATAGAAACGTTTTCTTATTGAAACTAAATACGTAATGTCTTTCACCATTTATTTGTTCGTCAGTATTTACTTCTTATTAATTCTCATACTTAGCTGAACTTCACCTGGCTCTGAAATTATAAGTACAGTTCTAATTTCTTGGTTTGCAATCTCGTTATACTTGAAATCTCTGTTTCCCGATATATTTCAGATTTCTATATATATCGGATTTTCTTGAAGATATGTTTAGTGTTTTTCGATATTTTTACATACTGTTGAAAATTCTGGAAATAAAGTTTTAGATTATGATTGTATACAAAGAGTTTCTCTTTTTCCTTTATTCTTGTATATTAATCTGTAAATGAGAATTTTTAATGGAAAAAGATACTCGATTCCTACAGTCAACCCTGGTGACCAAACCACCATTCATAGTGTCCGTGTATGACTGTATTCATAATGACGAGGTATCTTGGGTAGGGTTTTCTCAAACCCAACATCAAACTTCTCATCGTATTAACTTAAAAAAAACTTAACCTAAATATTTTTTCCAGTTTCTTTACATATACATATTCTTTGTCTTATCTCTTTCCTAGATGCATTCCCAGTAAGATAGAAACATAAGAATGTACACTTCTACAGTTTATCTATCAGAATAACTTTCTTTACTGCATGTACGATATTTGTATAAAGGTATGTAAATTTAATTCTCTTATCACTTGTATAGTTTACAGAATTATAAAAATATTGTCTATCTATTATAAATAATATCCATATAATATTCACATAATCCCAGAATTAATTAGAAATGTTTTCGTCTTTCTGCTGTGAACATAACTTCAGTATTTAACATTAACTATACAAAAATCCTGTTACTATTTCCTTCAGATTTCATGATATAAATTCATAACTAGAGTCTTCACTTGCAGCTAAAGAAATCAACATAATTTCATAAAATTTACTTATCTGATTAGTAGATTATAGTTGTGATCCTCCCAACCTTTAGGAGAGGTGATTACGTCCTCCTCCTACCCCCATGCTCCAATTTCTAGAAAGGTATGGGTTAACAATGGATTTCTTTTATGCTATGGCCTGAGGACAAACAGTCTAGCCAGCACCAGAAAAATTAGTTTCAGGCTTTTCTGAGTGTTTTACACTGGTCTCCACCAGCTCTCGAAAATCTACACTCTTTCCTCCAAAGTAGAATAGAACCCCTACTCCTCACTGGGATAATATTTTATCCTTAGAGGAGCAGGTAACTGTTTCCAACTGTCCCCAACCACTTCCAATTCTTGGAAAACATTTTACCATCAGCTCTTTATTTACTTTTATCCAGTTTATTTCCATAACAATGCTATTATTTAAAATAGATAACACAAATTGTCTCAATTATTCCTTGAGAAATATATACAAATCACTTGACTAATTAACCAACTAATTAGCAGCAAATGTAACTGTCACAACTTCCCCCCCTCGAAGTAACACCGTCCTCGGTGTTTTCACTCTAGCTCTGAAAAGAGCTCTGGGTAGGCTTCCTTTACGAATCTTTCATCCTCCCAAGTAGCCTCATCTGGGCCGAAGTGCTTCCATTGCACTTTAACTAGGGTGATAACTCGCTTTAGAAACATGATTTCCCTTCGGTCTAGTATGCGTTACGGCTCGACCAAGAACTCTTCATCGAGATCTACCTGTAACAACAAAATTTCTTGTCAATTTTTCACAAAGGAAATCATATTGTGAGTTAAGATTTGTATTTCTATCCTACCTCTATATGTTGACAATGAATTATGTGCTTTGAATCATGCACGTAACTCTTCAACATGGATACATGAAATACATTATGCACTCAAATGTGACTGGGTAAGGCCATCCGATAGGCCACAGGTCCTATCCTTTCCAAAATTTGGAAGGGTCCACAGAACCTGGGGGGAAATTTGGCACAATAGGTCCACCGTAATGTGCTCCTCTTGGGTTTTATTATTACGTACACATGGTCCCCCACTTCGAATTATCGATAAGACCTTTTTTTATCCACATAGATATTTTGCCGATCTTGTGCAGCCTTAAGATTTTGTCTTATCCTTTTTACTTCTAATTCCATTTCGGCAAGCATTTCGGGTCCCAACATTAATTTCATCTCGGGGCTACTCCAGTTTATGGGCATACAACACTGCCTCTCATACAAGGCCTCAAAAGGACTCATCTTCAGGGATTCCTGATAACCATTGTTGTAAGAAAATTTAACAAGATGTAAATAATCCTCCCATTTAGTTGGTTGCTGCATCACATACACGCGTATCATGTCTTCTAATACTTGGTTCATTCGTTCTGTTTTTCCATCAGTCTGGGGATGATAAGCTGCGCTGAAGTTTATCTGAGTTCCCAGACCGATAAACAAATTTTTCCAAAATGCAGATGTGAACTTGACATCTTGGTCTGAAATAATGGTTTTTGGAATTCCATGCAACCTGAAAATTTCCTTCATAAATATGTCGGCAATCTGTAATGTCTTGTAAGTAGACTGTACTGGTATAAAATGCGCAGATTTACTCAATCTATCCGCCACTACCATAATGGAATCATTTTGTCTTCTGGTCCATGGTAAGCCTGTAATGAAGTCTAGGGATATGACCTCCCACTTCCATTCAGGTATTGGTATGGGTTGCAACAACCCTACGGGATGTTGATGCTCCACCTTCACCTGCTGAAATTCCAAATATTTACTTAAGTATTCAGCAATGTTCTTACGCATACCCAGCCAAAAGTATACCTTTCTTATTGTAGTCAACATTTTCTGATATCCTGCATGACCTGCATAATTGCTGCGATGATATTCATTCATTATTAACTCCTTCAGATCCATACGGTTAGGTACATATACCTTACCTCGGAATGTTAACATCTGATCTTCATTTATTCCATACTCAGATGTACGTCCTTGCTCTTTGTTGCCACAAGAACTGGTACTCGGGATCTTTTTGCGCTTCTAACTTTATTTGTTTTAAAAATATACTTTCCAGCTGATTATAATATAGCTCATATATACCATGTAATTTTCTGCTTAAAGTATCAGCTACTCGGTTTTCTTTTCCTTTGACATGCTGAATATCCATGTCAAACTCACTTAGAAAGGCATTCCATCTTGCTTGTCTAGAGTTTAAATCTTCTTTCTTAAAGTAACTAGTCAAGCTGTTATGATTTGTTTTAAGTTAAAACTTTTTTCCCAGCAAGTAATGTCTCCACACCCAGAGTGCATGTACTACTACTGTTAGTTCCAGATCGTATGCAAAATATCTCTTTTCATGGTCTTTCAGCTTCCTTGATTCGTATGCCACACTTTTCCTTCCCGGGATAAAACTGCCCCAACACCTTCTTTACTTGCGTCTGTACAAACCTCAAATTCTTTGTTAAGATCAACTACCCTCAACACAGGTGCAGTATTCAAATGTTGTTTTAGCTTTTCAAAGCTGTTCTGACATTCTATTGTCCATTTGAAAATTTTTCCTTTCCTCTACAGAGAGGTGATAGGAAAGGCAATTCCAGAAAATCCTTCAATAAAACTTCGGTAATAACCAACTAATCCCATAAAATATCTAATGTCTGCCAGATTTTGGGGTACTCGCCATTCCATAATGGTTTCGATCTTCTCAGGATCAACATCGATTCCTTCTGCTGAAATAACATGGCCTAGATACTGGATTTATGTTTTAAATAAATCACATTTGCTATAATTAGCATACAGCTGATGTTTTCCTAACATTTCCAGGACAAGCCTCAAATGTTCCTTATGCTCTTCCTGATTTTTAGAATAGACTAGAATTTCATCTATAAATATAAGTACAAAATTATCCAGGAAAGGATGGAAGACTCCATGCATTAACCTCATAAAGGTTGTTGGTGCATTTGTTAACCCAAAGGGTAACACTGCGAAGTCATAGTGACCATACCTGGTACGGAATGATGTCCTGCAAATGTCTTCATCCTTAATTAGAATCTGGTGATATCCAGATTTTAAATCTATCTTGGAAAACATTGTGGCTCCTTTTACTTGATCAAATAAATCATCAATTCTTAGTAGGGGGTACTTGTTTTTGATCGTTAACTTATTGAGCTGCATATAGTCCATGCACATTCGCATGGTCCCATCTTTATTTTTTACAAATAGAACTAGTGCTTCCCACGGGGACACACTTGGACGAATATAACCTTTATCCAACAGTTCTTGCAGCTGCATTTTCAGCTCAGTTAGCTCTGGCACACTCATTCTGTAAGGAGCCCTTGACACTAGAGAAGCTCCTGGTAGAAACTCTATGGTGAAATCAATGTCTCTCCTTGGTGGTAAACCAAGAATATTTTCTGGAAAGACATCCATAAATTCATGTACCACTGGTATATCTTCGATTAAGGATGACTTTTCCTTTGAATCTGCATACCCTACCTGAATTACATACAGCTGACATCATTTTCTTATACATTTACTCATTTGGGATGCTGTAATTGGGCGTATCAGCAATGGCTTTTTGAAACCTTGAATCTCTTTACGTGTGCCATCCTGCATTCTGTAGTAGATAATATTTTCCCTATAGTCTACCAAGGTCCAATGCTTTTCTAACCAATGCATGCATAGCAACACATCCTAGGACCCCAATGGTAGGATATTCAGATATACTTGTAACTGTTGTTCTGAAATTTCCAGAATACAATTTGGAATCTTGGCAGTTACTTTTCGTTTTGCTCCGGTAGCTTGCTGTACTAACCATGAACTCTTAAATTTGTGTTCTTTCAAATTAAACATTTCCACTATTTTGGGACTAACATAGCTCAGACTTGCTCCAGGGTCTACCAAAATAGAAACAGGTTTAGTTAGTATTTTACCTTCTAGTTCAATCATTATGGGTTGATAATCGGTCTGCCAGTGTTCCAAAGCTGCATTGATACGAGGTATGTTTTGCGCTACATCACCTACTGTAGAGGATTCCTGTAAATTTTCCACTGTATCATTTCTGATTCGCTGCGAACAGTTTTTGTAATAGTGTGCCTCCCCACATCCCCAGCACTGTAGAGGTGGTTTAGTAATCTAACCTTGCTTAGGTTTACTGGATGTTTCCATAGGCTTTTCTTCTGCTGGCCATCTGGTTCTTTGGTGATTCCTACCAAATTGTTTGCTAGCAGGATTTCGTGCTGAACTTTTAAAGTTACCACTTTTGTTGCCTTTGAAATTGGAATTAAGTTTCTAACCTTTCTTTGGCTGCCAATTTTTACCAACCTCCCCTTTGGCCTTGGACTTCTGATAACACATTCGTGCTTTACGAATGGCTTCATCCATGGTTCGGGGGTTTGCAAATTCTATTCTCTCCTTCATGTGTGTTGGTAAACTACTCAGAAACCTCTGCACCTTAGCCTTTTCCTCTCGAAGATATGGGACATATCGTAGCAAGGAGGTGAACTTGGTGATATAATCATCAATGGTCATTTGTCCCAGCCTTAAATCATGAAATTATTTAGCTTTTTCGTCATAGAATCTCTCTGTCAAATACTTGTCTTTAAACTACTGCTAGAATGATTCCTATGTGGCATCTTGTTCTTCGATACTACGCACATTCTTTACTTCTTCCCACTATAAAGTGGCTTTCTCCCGTAACTGATATATGGCTAATCTGACCTTTAGGTTGTTGTTGTATTCGTACACCTGAAAGTACTTATTCATGTTTATTAACCATGCTTTAGCCACTTCTTAAGCTTCACCATCAAACATTGGTGGTTTTATTTTTCGAAACTCCCCCTGAAGTTTTGTTTTTTGCTTTTTAACTTCTTACTGATTTGACACATTGCCAGATTGTTCTTTGTTGAAATTTTTGTTTTTTCTTTGCTGGGACGGACTTCTCTCCAATCTGTCTATGGTGTTATTTTTCTTTTGTTGTTCTTCTTCATCTTGCATACCTCTGTCTGTATTTGGATGTTCCACTTCCTGGTTTTGTTTATCTGGCAGACATTTTATTGTCTTCTCCTGGTCTTGCAATATTCGTTCATTATCTTTACGAACACGAACCATTTCTTCTTGTAATTATAGTATCGTATTCAACAGGAAACTGGTTTGGTGCTATTACTCTTCCAGCAGTCTACTAGTGTTTTGATGTTGTTCGACACTTAGTTGGACCCACATTTCTGGGTTCATCACTAGTTTACTTTGAGGTTCCTTGACTTCTTGGGGATTTTGCTGTGTATTTCCCTTTCTCATAATTTGTTTCTTGCTAAACTCTGTGCATCAATAAACATACAAATTTACCATTAGTCTACCCTTAGGGTCCCAACGTTTGAATGCTACTCTAATACCACTTGTCACACTCATCAATTTTATTTTTTTTACTATAGATTACTTATAAGTAACCTAGATCTACCTCTTACCCTAATGCACATGTTTATGTAATTAAACTTATCATTTCTCTTTAACCCATATATAGTTATTTTACAAAAGGTCAATCCATAAAACATACGGTATATACATATATGTTATGAAGTTATTACTATTCCGCCGACTTTATCATTGCACGAAACATATGTGTTAAGGTATGTATTAACCAAGAGGAACATAAACCATAGCATATCATGCTTCTACCAATGTATGAACTGGCACTTTTAATACCATTTAAAGCCGAGCTACTTTCATTCAATGGCATGGTACATTTGGCAGATTTTCTCTGGATTACAATGGATCTCGTTTCATTTGTTGTTTAATTCTCCTCTGTTGATCTTGGTTGTATCAACGATGAAGATTTTGGGCAGAAATTTGATTCTCGATTCCTCCGCCAACCCTAGCGTCTCTCGGCACTTGACTCCGAGAAGGCCTTACTCTATTCATTTCTCCCTTGTTCACTTGTGACACTGGTAAGCTTGGCTCTGCAATGAAAATTTCTACAATTGCTTGCTTTTATGAGTTAACAGAGTTATGGGAGGAACCTTACTCTGAAGAGCCTCTCTGCATAGCGTGTTTGTTGTAGCTGCACCTGTAGAGACGAGTTGTTTTGGAAGCGAATGGATTCTACATTTAATCCGAGATAATCCAACTGTTTTTGCTCTCAGGATTGTATCTTTTCTTTATCATAGATTACCAGTATTATTTTCGTTCATTCATTCTTCCACAGTTTATAAGCTAAAAAGGTTTCCTCTTCATTTTTGCATTTAGCAGCTTCAGAGGAAAAACACCCAAATGGTCGCTTTAGACCTCCCAGGTAAACTACCAGTTTAATCCTTTTGTTACTTTCGAAGAATTTCTCTTCCGTTGCATCATTGGTGGTATATGTTTATTCTCGATTTTGAGCGATAGTTTTGGTTTACTAAAACCCTTTTTTGGTTTGAAATCTTGCAGTTCGGTTTTGCTACTTTGGCAGGTATTATAAATCTCGGTCTTGGTTGCCCTTCAAAGACTTTAAATCCATCTAACGCTTGCCCGCAGACTATTTCCAGGTATTTAATGTCCAACAACAATCTTTCTTTTGCTATAATAGCTGATATGGCCCTTCGGCCTTCTCAGGAATTTTAAAAGAGGGAAATAGGGTTTAACAATCTTACTTAGATTGTTGCCGGCAGAGTTTAGATTCTATTTTTTTTCTTTGTGGCAATATAATGAATGTAAAGCTTCTTGCGAACTGTAATTACTAGCTTTTTCATGTAATATATATATATATATATATATATATATATATATATATACATTCATGCCTCCATACACTTAAGGGTTTCTTCTTAATACTTTTTCCGGGTATGTGCGTTTTCCTGTGAAATGATTTTATTATTTGGATGACAGTTTTTAACCCTCTTTAGGGATGTCCGCATCACCAGTACTTCTACCTGTTATATAATTTCTTCATGTAAGCAGTCTCCATTTTTTTATATATATAGAAATGTTTGCCTATTGAAACTGAATATGTAATGTCTTTCACCGTTTATTTGTTCATCAGTATTTACTTCTTATTTATTCTCATACTTAGTCGAACTTCGTCTGGCTCTGAATTTATAAGTACAATTCTAATTTCTGGGTTGGCAATCTCGTTATACTTGAAAGATCTGTTTTCAGATATATTTCAGCTATATATATATATATATATATATATATATATATATATATATATATCGGATTTTCTTGAAGATATGCTCATAGTTTTTCGATATTTTTACATACTGTTGAAAATTCTGGAATTAAAGTTTTAGATTATGATTGTAATTTGTATACAGAGACTCTCTTTCTCCTTTATTCTTGTATATTAATCTGTAAATGAGAATTTTTAATGGAAAAAGATACTCAATTCCTACAGTCAACTCTGGTGACCGGACCACCATTCATAGTGTCCGTGTATGACTATATTCATAATGATGAGGTATCTTGGGTAGGGTTTTCTCAAACCCAAGATCAAACATCTCATCGTATTAACTTAAAAAAAACTTAACCTAAAGATTTTTTCCAGTTCTTTACATATACATATTCTTTGTTTTATCTCTTTCATAGATGCATTCCCAATAAGATAGAAAGATAAGAATGTAAACTTCTACAGTTTATCTATAAAAATAAATTTCTTTACTGCATTTACGATATTTGTATAAAGGTATGTAAATTTAATTCTCTTGTCACTTATACAGTTTACAGAATTCTATAAATATTGTTTATCTATTATAAATATTGTCCATATAACATTCAAATAATCCCAGAATTATCTAGAAAGGTTTCCATCTTTCTGGTGTGAACATAACTTCAGTATTTAACATTAACTATACAGAAATCCTATTACTATTTCCTTCAGATTTCATGATATAAATTCATAACTAGAATCTTCACCCGCAGCTAAAGAAATCAACAGAATTTCATAAAATTTACTTATTTGATTAGCAGATTATAGCTGTGGTCCTCCCAACCTTTAGGAGAGGCGATTACGTCCTCCTCCTACCCCCTTGCTCTAATTTCTGGAAAGGTAAGGGTTAACAGTGGATTTATTTTCTGCTATAACCTCAGGACAAACAGTCCATCCAGCACCAGAAAAATTAGTTTCAGGCTTTTCTGAGTGTTTTCCATTGGTCTCCACCAGCTCTAGAAAATCCACACTCTTTCCTCTAAACTAGAACAGAACCCCTAATCCTCACTGGGATAACCTTTTATCCTCAGAGGAGCAGGTAACTATTTCCAACTGTCCCCAACCATTTCCAATTATTGGAAAACATTTTACCATCAGCTCTTTATTTACTTTTATCCAGATTATTTCCATAACAATGCTATTATTTAAAATAGATAACACAAATTGTCTCAATTATTCCTTAAGAAATATATACAAATCACTTGACTAATTAGCCAACTAATTAGTAGCAAATGTAGCTGTCACATCTAGTGCAAGCAATCAAATAGCATAAGAAATCACCATCTACATTGAAATAAATGCATTTAGTGCAAGCAATCATATAGGATTAGAAATCATCTACATTGAAATCAATTCATCTAGTGCAAGCAATTAAATATAATTAGAAATCAACATCTACATTAAAATCAATGCATCTAGCGAAAAATATCAAAATGGATTAGAAATCACCATCTACATTGAAATCAGTTGATCTAGTGCAATAAAAATTCTTCCCTCTCTCCCCCCTTGAACTACATCTCTCTTGCCCTCCTTCTCTCCACTCTCTGACATCCTACCTCTTCCTTCCTCTCTCTCCATTCCTCTCCCACATCTATATATCTCTTTCTCTTCACCCTCCAACTCTGTTAGTATATCCCTCCATCTCTCCTTCTCTCCTCCCTTCTCTCCATCTCTCCTTCTCTGTCTCTTTATCTCACCCCAAAACATACACACTCTCTCTCTCTCTCTCCCTTTTCACTTCATCTCTCTCTCCACTTCTCACTCTCTATGTATTTATTCTTCCCTCCCTATCTCCCCCTCCAACTCCATCACTCTATCCCTTCATATCTCCTTATATCTCCCTCCCTCTCTCCTCCTCTCCCTCGTGCTTCCTCTCTCCCCCTCTCTCTCTCTCTTTTTCTTTGCAGTCGAAATTTCTCTATTCCCCCATCACTCTCTTCCTCTCTCTCCCTTTCTCTCCTACCTTCTCTATATTTTATTCTCTCTCTCTCTCTTGGCCATCCAATCCTCTCTCTCTCTATCTCTCTCTATCAACATCTACACTAAAATAAATGCATATAGTGCAAGAAAACAAATAGGATTAGAAATCACCATCCACACTGAAATCAATCCATCTAGTGCAATAAATCATCTTCCCTCTCTCCCCCCTCCAACTCCATCTCTCTTTCCCTCCCTCTCTCCACTCTCTTTCTTCCATCCCCTCTCTCCATTTCTCTCCTATGTCTATCTCTCTTTCTCTCTCTCCCTCTCTCTCCCTCCAACTCTATTACTATATCCCTCCCTCTCTCCTTCTCCTCCCAAAACCTCCATCTCTCCTTATTTTTCTCTTTATCTGACCCCCAAACATACACACACTCTCTCTATGTCTCTCTTGTCACTCCCTCTCTCTCTCCCTACTTCTCACTCTCTATGTATTTCTTCTTCCCTTCATCTCTCACCCTCCAACTCATATCTCCATCCCTCCCTCTCTCCTCATATCTCCCTCCCTTCCTCTCTCCTCCTCTCTCTCTTCCTTCCTCTCTCTGCCTTCCTCTCCTACCTCCCTCTCTCATCCCCCGTCTCTCTCTCTCTCCCTCTCTATCTTTTCCCTACAATCCTATCTCTTGCCCCATCTCTCTCTCTCTCTCTCTCTCTCTCTCTCTCTCAAACTATGTTACTAAATGCCTAATTTTCTCCTTCTCTCTTCTTATTCCCCCCTTATCTCAATCTATCCTTCTTTGTCTCATTATCTCACCCTTAAGTATACAAGCTCTCTCTCCATATCTCCTTTGTCACTCCCTCTCTCTCCACTTATCACTCTCTATGTGTTTCTCCTTCCCTCCCTATATCCCCCTCCAACTCCATCTCTATCTCCCTTCCTCTCTCCTCCTCTCTCTCAAGTCCCCTCTTGTCCTCTCTCTCTCTCTCTCTGCCCTCCAATCCTCTCACTATATCCCTCCCTCTCTCCTCCTCTCTCCCCCCTCCATATTTATGTCTCCCTCTATCTGTCCATTCCTCCTCTCCCCTCTCCTTCTGTTTATCCCCATCTCTCCATTCTCACTCTCCCTATCTCTCCACCTCTATCACTCTATGTATTTTTTCTTCCCTCCCATATATATCTAGAGGTAATATATATCATGATATATTAATGTATATTGTAATATAGAAAATTTAATATTCTATTAAACTAAAGTTATTAAATATAATAATATGATTATGAATATTAGATTTAATAATAATAATATTTTAATATTAATATTAGAATTAATAATGTTTTTTTGGGCATGGTATTAATAATCACTTGGCCCATAGTATTTGGGCCATAGGATTCACCTAAATAAAACCTCTTTTTGAATGTTCATAAATATAAAAAGCTTTATGGAGTAAATATAAAGAGAGGTTTTATTTATTTACCATACCTCTTTTATTTACCATGGTATTTGGCCCATAGGCTTGGTATATAATTAGATGTTGATTTATAATAATATTTGATATGTTTTTATATATTTATCATGCTCCTTTATAACTATTTTATATAGATTTATTTATTTACCACGCCTCTTTTATAAATATGGTATATAGCCCATGGTATTAGTAATAATTTGTCCCATGTTTATTTATTTACCATAGCTCTTTTATAAATATGGTATTTAGCCCATGGTATTTGGCCTATAGGCTTCACCTAAATAAAATCCCTTTTTCGAGTTTTTGTAAATATAAAGTGGTTTATGGAGTAAATATAAAAATAATTTTTATTTATTTTTTAATAGGACTGACGTGAAATCAAAAATATTAAATTTTAAACATTACATTTACTTTTACATGTTTAGGTTTTTACGTGAGATCTACCCCATAGTGAGTTGTAGAGATAATACATACTTATATTTTAATAATTAACTTAGCCTATTAATAAGGTTAAAAAATTATGAAGAATCAAGTTATATATGATTTAAGATTCAAGTTAATGTTTTGGCCGCAATTGACAAAAATAATTATTATTTTCTTTTTTAGAACATGACATACTTACACATAATGTTATATGAAAAAATAAAAATTAATTAAAATTATACAAAATGGAAATTTTTATTTTCAAAAATAGCTACTCATAATTTTCACAAAATTCTCAGCAGCAAAACTTTGTGAATATTTCACTTTCAAGCGAAAATTTAAATACCAATCTACAACTCCTTATTCTTTCATTTTTCAATATCTTGTGTCTAGCACTGGAAATTATGTTTGCTCATTGAATATCCTTAAATACATAGCAAAAAAATAATCAAAGCCTTATGACAATTTTCATTTCCTCCTATGATTTAGACAACACAGGTGAGAGGAAAAATTTAACCGATCATTAGGACTTGCAACTTTCAATTCACCAAATACCGGATGCTTTGATGACTTGCAACTTTCAATTCATGAGAAACCGGATCATAAATCTCCTGTGAAGGGGCAGCCTCCCTTACACCCTTCTAGCACCACGATCCTGAACACGGTGGTCTTGCTCACGAACTGGAACAGACTCTCGGGCTCGATCTGGTCGTGAGTCCTGAATTTTATTCAGTGTACATGATTGAATTTTGGCATAGTACTAACCGAATCGACCTGAACCGTCAAATTTCCGAATTCTTTAGCCGGATTCAGCGGAATTTGGTAACTATAATTTATATGGCTTTTTCTTGCATAATTTTCTTCAAATAAGATATTTCGCGGAATTTAATGGTAGTTCACAATTATATCTTTACCAATGTCCACCCACCAAGGTAAGGATACCGTAGAAAATTTGCCTAGGATTCATAAATTATTTAAAAAAAATAATAGAGAAATGTTTAAATAGTATTTTTATGATAGAAATAGATTCAGCATCATCATAGGCCAAATCTTGAAATTTTAAAGTTGTAACCTAAATCTACAAAAAAATTCTACTAGATATTTTTAAAATCTTGAATTTATTTTTAAAATCTTACCCATTCAAGATATATACAAAAAAAAAAGAAATGTGATGCAAAAGAAAAATACAAGTTTTCTTTCTTTATTGTAGTGCCAAGGTTGAAAATGCTATTAATCGCCCTTGTACTAAGCTTCTATCTCAAAGTGGATGGATTCTCCACCTCTTTTCTCTCCATAATGGCACTAGAATGTCTTTTTCAATGAAGAAAAGATGACTTTTATCGCCATTATTTCAAAGCATAACCTGTGTCAAATCTAATGCGAGTAAGAGAAATGTATGCCAACTGTTGTTCTTTACACATGCTCTTCAAACATGGGTACTCTCAAAATATTCATACGCTCTGGTGTGCTGAATTTGCACTTTCAATTGGATGGTGTTGGTTTCATTGGAAGTAGGCCCTAAAAGATGGCATCATACACATTCTATGCCACCCTATAAACCTATCCTTGTTACGATATTGGTGGACTTTCTATGCCACCCTCTAAACGTAGGATTGTTACGATATTGGTAGGCATTCTATGCCACCCAGATATGAAAGCCTACCATGTTTGATATTCCACCGCAATCACCTTGACTGTGCATGCCCACGTCTTCATTTCCTGTGCATGCTCTAGAGAATGTCGACTTTGACGTGCAAACTCACTCTAAAAAAACTGCCACACTTGAGGTGTACAACACTGAATGGGGCACCATCATGATTGATGGCTCCCAAGATATATTTTTTTTTGTAAGTTTACTGGGTTCTTACTATTTTCTTTTAATATAAAAAGTGGGCATAGTAGATACAAAAATTAGATCTCAACCTGCTTGAAGGAAACTAGGTCTGTTGGCCATCTGAGTGCATTATACACCATTCAAAACATGAACTTCTTTAGATTCCTATAAATATTTTTCAAGTAAATAATATCAGATTTTACTAATACTAACATTTACATAATGCATGAATAAAGCTAACCGCTAAAACAATAGAACTGGCTGCTCTAGTCATCATATGACTCCACTGGGGCTGGATCTTTAACACTGGAACCTGGCATATCAACTTGTTGCATAGCCTTAATGTCTTTTCCATTTTTCCAAGACCAGCATACTGATGAAGTTGACGCAGGTTGATTTCCTGGATGCTTCTATTAATCTCTGCCAGGGTGGAGACTGCCTTGGGCTCCCCTCCTGCTTCCTAAATTGAAGTAATGGCCTTAACCAGCAGGCATTTTACTAACCAATAAGTTCTAATTGAGTGATAAAATAGTGAGATTCTCCCTCGGGTATGCCCCGGGACAATAATCACATGCTGTAATTCTTCCGCTGCCAGATCATCCTCTTCTTCCATTTTGGTTCAAGCTTCTGTCTCCCATCCATGAGTAAGAGATTTTATAAAATAGGGTGTTTCTTCTACGTAGACGTGAAATAAGGGCTCCATGAGCTCTTTGTTGGATTTCTTGCCTCTCTTGGATGGCGGGCTTGGGATTGTTTCTTTTCCTTTGTCCAAATTGACCTTTCTGCCTCTGTTTTTCTTCCCCATATTTAGATGAGGGACTGAGAGGAAGATGATACCCTATGGAGCAGAAACACGATAGCAAATACCGAGACAGTTAATGAACATGACATATAATTGACGTTGATTGGAGAAGACAACTAAGGGATAGCGATCGTGAACGCCTTGATACTTCAGTAGTTTATAAACATTCCGCCCACCCCCCTTATCCTTCATACCTAGATTACTACCTACCCAGTCCAGAGCGGAGGGAGAATAATAAGAAAATATAACCAGGGGCCATAGAAAATCAAACAAATGCCAACCTTGCCAAAAACCCGATTTCTGCATGCACGTCATATACCTAAACCCCATAAATCGAAATAGCTATCAACCCTATACAACAATAGAAGATGGTAAACAAGCCCATTACCTGAGAGCGCGACATACATGACTCTACCCTCCCGGACATTAACATCATTGACGTGCATGCAAGCAATTTCCCAAGCGAACCTGAAGAAAGGGTGGAAAACATTATTCTCATGGCTTCTGCTACCATGAGGGGGAGCTAGCAGAGGAATTGCAATCGTTAATTTCTCTACCCAAATAGAACTATGGCCTTGGTGGTTCAAGCCCATACCACTTATATTAATGGCTTTACAGACATTATAGACATTATAGAATTTACAAACATTGGCAATACAATTGTAAAGATAATCCAAAAAAACTAAGATTTCCGCCTGCATGTTGTGGAACTCCAACACTATTTTCATCTGAACAGCAAGGAGTAATTCGAATACATACCAAGTCACCTACGCAGGCCACCAGCTATGTTTTCGGTTGCTTCTGGATTGTGCACAGCAAGAGCAGGCTTCTTCACAGCAAAAAAGGGATTATGATAATGGTTTGCATGCCAAACTTTTAACCTGCCCCAAAACATTCCACGGGCACTTATCCCAACTAAACTCTGACATTCTAGCTGGCCTTTCTAGATACTTCTCATGCAGAGTTATTATCGTCATAATGTTATAACTTGAGAGATGTCCCCTCCATTACCTGGTCAGCCAAGATCTGCCTCTCCTCACTTACGGTGGCCACGTTGCAGTCCTACCTCTCCATGCGGCATTCTAATTTTTCCAACCTATCTTCTTCTCGTCGCAATCCTTATCACTTGGCACCCCGATTGGGGGCCATGATATTTTCATCATGCCTGCTTCTTAGGATTTATTGTCATGGATATGAACTACTTGATCACGTTAATAATTATTATTGTGGTATTTGGATGGACTACATACTTGACAAAATATTCTCTCAAAATTCTGAAGGTCTGATAAAATGTTAAACCATATTTAACCGAAAAAACATTGTAAGATGGGCATTTTCCCATGTTAAATTCCAAACTGTCTTGATAGTGTACATATCTTCTTTCCTACATCACCTTTAAGGTTCCATTAATGGATTTTATAGGACATTGGATTATTTCAACAATTGTTCCAACTGGGATCAATATCCACCCTTGTGCGGATGCTGGATGGATATTGGTGGAGATTTCATATAAGGGAGATTTTTTATTGGTCGTGCGTATCAAAGGGTGTTGTTTTGTTTAATTATTTCTATGTAGGAGTTTTTATAATAATTTGATTAAATAATTGCTAGTCAAAACATATTGAATCATATTTGATATGTTGAACCACATTTGTAAAACATCGTATAATAGAAATTTTTCCATGTTAAATTCCATTGGAGACTGCAGTGTGTGACTCTTTCCGTTGATATTGTATCAATGAATTTAAGAGTACATTGGATGATTTTGGCATTTGGTCCAATGGCCAGCAATATCCATTGGTAGAGACAAGGACACATGGAGATTGGTTTAGACATGGAGACTTTTTAGGAAGGAAGGTTTTTATTCACTACTAGCAGGGAAATTTTAAGGCAAAAGAAATATTTTGTTATAAAAAAAGAAAATAAAATTGTTTTAGTTATTTTATATTAAAATTTAATATCAATTGAATTGTTTTCAATATAAATTTTGAGACAAAAAAAGTTTGAGAAAAAATGTTTTAAGACAACTTTATATTTAAGACCAAAATAGCTTGAGACAAACATATTTTGAGAGAAGACAAAAATAGTTTGAGACAATTATTTTAAGACACAACTTTATATTTAAGTCAAAAACACTTTGAGACAAAAATATTTTAAGAAAAAACTTTATATTTAAAATTTAAGACAAGAAAATATAAGACATAACTTTATATTTAAGACAAAAACAGTTTGAGACAAAAAAAATTTAAGGAAAATTTATATTTAAGGCAATGGTCACTTAAGACAATGAAAATTAAGATGAAACTCACTGAAGACAGTTAACAATTAATGAAAAACCATATCAATTTAAGACAATATCATCTAACACTTACAAAATTGACTTTGATAGTGCATCCTAAGTCCACCAACTTGCAGGCTACTATTGTCTTGCGCCTATAACAAGGTTGCTATTTCACTCACCATTCACATTATCTTATATAGAAACAACCATTTGTTGGGCTCTTCGTTTTGTGGGGGTAACCAAATCTGAAAAATGTAACAACTTTTCCTGCCAAGATTTCTCGGACATCAATTCATTTTTTGTCCCTTCGACCTCTCTTGATAAAATTAGAGACAATGTGTCTTTCATTACATTTGGGAATTTTTCATGGAGATTTTGTTAGCACTAAATTTATACTTTCAAAAAAGAGTCAAAATGTTTTGAAAACCAATTAAAATTTTCATTACAAGCAAACTGGGCTTAAGTGTAAGACTAGGTAAAATTTTGGTGTGAAAAGGTGAGATAAGAGTTTAAAAAGCATGTTAAGAATGTTGTTTATGTCATGCCAAATTTTTTTACCCAAGTATTGCACTAATTGGATGTAAAAAAAGGTGGTGCTATGAAATATTTTCGTAGAAAATTATGAAAAAAAAAAGTTTTATAACTATCACTTGGGGCATTTTAAACGATTTTAAAGTTTTTGATGAAATTCAACCTATGATATGACTTGATGTGATGATTTGAGGAATTTTCAAAATGTTAAAAAGGGTTTGGAGAGAAGGACGTTTAAAACTATAATTTTGTGCAAATCTACCATTTCCATCAAACCTAGGTGACTGGGTGGCAGCAGACAATGAAATTGTTAGTAGTTTTTGACGGCGCGTGGAATATTGCTCAATTTTTCTCAGTTAAGAAATGGGAAAGTCAGGCCATGTGAGGTTATTTGAACTAGATGGAGTATGGTTCGAGGTATATGATGAAGTTGCACCTTTATTCAAAAATGCAAGACGAGAGCCTATTTTCCAATAGTTTGATGGTTATAATCTGAGTTGGTGTTATGATTTTATTCACTCTTTTGATGGTAGCAAAGCTTAGATAAGAGGAATGGAGTTTACAGTCATTTATGATTCAATAGCATAATCCATGGGGTTGTCTACCGAGGGTGAGAAGTGGTTCAATAAACAAATGATGCAGAGTGTGGATCTTAACTTCTTCCTAAAAGGAGAACATCAAAACCCTAATTGGAGCATGTGAATCCCTTAGAAAATTTTGAATCATGAATGGTCTAACGTTATAAGGATTATTCAGCTCTTTTTTACATGTGAAGACAAGTATTCTAAAATCTACCTTTACCAAATGATGTTTTTATGTCATTTAGTTAGTTTTGGAAAGATTAGCTTACCTTATTTCTTACATCAAAGTATGTTTAAAATGTCCACAGGGCTAGAACCAAACAAGAATTATTATCTCATGATATATTTCACCATGGCTTGATTAAGATATTAAATAAACATGAGTTAGATAAGAAAATACAAACCCTGAGGAAGAGGACATGGAGAAACCTTGCACCCAAAAGACCAAGAAAGGGTAAGGCTAAAACTCATGTTGAAACCCTAGCCCTCGAAAGGTTGAATCTAGTCATGTGCTTGTTGAGAAAAAACTTGTAAAGGAAACAAAGATTAAGGTCTATGAAAAGAGAATAAGAAGACAAAAGAAACAAATGTTAGAAAAACAGGAAGTAAAGCATCAAATAGAAAAAAGTGAGAAAGGAAAGGAGAGCATGGAAATAGGAGATGAAGACACAAAAATAGAGCCTATGGTTTTCCATGGGAAACTCCATAGTCATCCTAAAAATAAATTAAGGTCGATTTTTAAGGAAAATATTGATATTAAGCTAAAGGAACCATTGATAATTGATGAAGAAGAGAATGTGAAGTCTTCAAAGGGCAATAAAAGGCTACAAAATAAGGGAAAACAAATTATGCAGGCAGGAAAGGGAGATAGGCTCTAAAGGCTAGTAGAACTTTACAGAAAGGTAATAGAAGGATGACAAGAAGACAAGACAAGTTAAACCTCCTTTCTAGGCTACATAAGTTATGAAATAATGATCAAGTTACCTCATTGACAAGCAATATATGAAACCCTAATTTTGTTGAAAAAACTTAATTTTACATCAATGTTTTGGCATGCTCCATTTTATCTTTTTTGACAGTTAGTTTATTTTTGACATGTTATGGTAATATGTCATAAAGGTTTTGTAGCTAAAGGAGAGCATAAAATACAAGTCAACACAAGAAAGAAGGGCCTTAAAGAGTGTAAATAGTTACACAATACAATTGCACAGTTTCAAAAGATTTCACAGGCTTATGTATCATTTTTGTTACAAAGGAGGAATATGAGTTACAGTTCGAGATATGAAGCCTACAAGGGCATGAAAAACTTCATTCCTACACTTCAGCTATGACTTTTCATTTTCCCAAAAGAATAACAAAGTATGCATACAACAATCTTTTATTTTTCTTTGACTAATGCTTAAATGCCAAATAGAGATCTGAATAGCTAAAAGGATATGTTTTTAATTATTCTTTGTAAATTAAACTCTCAAATATTTTAAATATGTTACGGTTATGCTACCAGACTTTGTAGATATTAACTTTCAAGTTTTAGTTTTTGATTTTGAGTAGTGCATTTTCAATTTGCAGTTTCGGTATAGACTTCAGTGTGGTGAAATTTACAGGTTGTAGGGTTACTGGTTGGGAGCCACCCAATGGACCAAGAACATGGACAACATGTTATTTACTGCCTCCGAGGGAGACAATATCCAAATTGGATCCAGTTTTTAGAACTAAGTTTATACTTTTAAAAAGGGTAAAAAATGTTTTGAAAAGAATTTAAGAATTTTATTACAAGAAAGTGGGATTAAGTGTAGGACTAAGTAAAATTTTGGTGTCAAAAGGTGGCATAAGAGTTTAAAAAACATGTTAATAAAGTTGTTTATGTCATTCCAATTTTTTTTACCAAACTCTTGCATTAATCATATGCCAAAAACAATTGTTACTATGAATCATTCAAACTTTTCCCTTGCAAGCGCTTTGGTGAAGATGTATGCAATCTTCTCATTTTTGGAAAAATGCCATAGGTGGATTATTTTTGCCTCAACATGATGTCGAATCAGATGGTATTTTGTATTGATGTGCTTATTTCGATCTTAGAACTTTGGGTTCTTTGCCAACTTTATTGTAGAAGTGTTTTCAATCAAAAGAGGAGTTTAAGTGTTGTCATTCAAGAAAGCAATTTTTACATCCATTTGATGGAATTTCCAGCCGTTCTGAGCTACCAAGGAAAAAAGTGTCTATATGGTGGCCCATTTTGATGTGGGGGAAAAATTATCCTCATAATCGACCCTTCTTTCTATGCAAAACTTTTTTCCACGAGCCTAACTTTATGCTTGTCAAGTGAGCCATCTACTTTATACTTGTTCTTGAAGACCTACTTGCAGCCTATTGGTTTGGTTCCCAATAGAGGATCAACCAATTTCCAGGCTCCATTATTTATCAAAGAATCATATTATTTCTCCAACGGTTCTTTCCATTCATCATGAGAAATGGATTCTTTGAAGGAAGTTGGTTCAAAATTTATAGACAAAATTGTTTCACAATCATAATAAACATACATATCAACATGCGAATTAGGATCATCTACATCACCTCCATTTTGTTTGCTTGAGATTATTGTTATTTTCTTTCCAATCTCATCAAGAAGAGCACTTTCAAGTGTGTTTGTTGGCCATTTTAGAGGACCTTTCTGAGATGGCCCAGGATACTCAGTTGATTGAGATGGGGTTGAATCAAGATTTGGCCTCCCAATTTCATCAATCACATCAACCAAAGTTTCATCTTGATTGATGGTTGGAGCTTCATGTGGTGGAGAGAGTGCTTCAGAAGGAGATTCCACGGATTGATATTAAGAGAATGATAAGAAATCTACATTTTATTTGTGTCAAAACAACATTTTGAAACATTTAATAGAATGTTGCATTCAAATCTATAACATGCAAGACACACACAGATTTATTCTCTCTCCTAATGTGAGATAGACAAGTGTCCAAAAAGTATTAATTCATCCCTCCAAAATATTTCCACAAATTTTCTTTCAACTGTCCATAATGAACTTGATCAAAGTATTCACTTAGATTTGTACTAAGGCCAAATTTAGGCCTTCTTTACAGTCCCAAAAATCTCGGCATTCACCACACCATAAAATCTGATTTCAACTTTGAATGGGCTCAGATATTATCACAAACAAGGATTGAACTTCACCCTTAGAATGGGCTTAGACTTCATCACAAAACATGCTTGGACTTTCTCTTATATAAGATCGGACTTCACAAATCCCATATATATGGTGTTCCACTCAAGGCTTTTTAAATTATTGACCTACTCACCACAAGGTTTCAAGGCAAGCTATAAAATGAAAAGAGCTATCATTTGTTGTGGGTGGAGAGAGCCAATAGATTACCTCCAACTCTGATGAAATCTATTCTTCTTGGTCAAACACCTCAGCCTCTATGATGACACCTTTTATAGGGATACCCATGATCTACTCTACATCCTCTAGTGTAGGTTTCATATTTCCCCGCGAGAACACACATCTCACTACTACACAAAGAGAGTATTTAAGACATTTGTTTAAGACAAAATAATATTTTTTTCTTAAAGTTATCATTTCGTCTTAACTATTTATTCCTCTTTAATTATTTTATTTTGATATTTTTTATTATTTTAAAGTAAAATGGTCTTATGTGTGTACCTAAACCTCTATGCACTGTGTGGCTTGGATTTTTGTGTGACTTTTGCATCTAGAGGAGAAGTTATGTGGAAATTGAGCCCTAAATATCTTCTCGATGTATCTAGCCTAAGTCTTGTGATGGAAATATTTTCGATCCACCCTCGATGTATCCAAGTTGAGCTACATGATGGAGAGATTGGGGATTCAACCTCCATATTTCAAAATTTATGCTCTCATGGTCGATATCTATGATAAAGTCATAAAAATGAGTGTAAGTTGTTGAAGATCGCCAAGGAGACCACAAATATCTAACAAAATATCGTTTCCATGATTTTAAGTGGAAAATGGGATGAATTGAAGCCCAATTCTTGCAATGTGATTAAGGTTGGGGGACATCACACCTATGTTTCCACTACGAAGAAGACAAAATCTTGCTACCATGTATGGGAATGGCACAACCATATGATGCTTTATAACAAGGAAAATTATTTTCACCTTGAGTACATCTATGGCAATGATTTCCAGCGCGAGATGAAAATGTGAGGCTAAGAAGGATGCCCAAAATTCAGTTTTGTGGGAGTAGATGTAGAAACTCGATGAGGTCAATGTTGGGATTTTGTGCATAAAAATTCATATGGCCTTCAAGCATTGAATTGAAATGTTTATTCTGTCCATGGATGTCTATTAAGGATTTATATATATCATGGGTTTTTCTACTGGGGTTTATTTCATGTCTGTTTTCTAGGGTTTTCAATTGCAAGATGCTTTAGAGGGAAATTCTCCATGGAAATTGTTAAATAAAATAATCCCTACTACTTAAACCCCTGCAGTACATGTATTTTACTATGATTGTAAGCTTCATTATCTCCATTGATCCTAAGGAGGAGGATATGGAGAGCGAGAGTGTAATAGAGGCGATGTACAAAGATTATGCATTGGCTCAAATAGGATTTCTTTAGATGCAAATTTGATGGATGTCGATGCTAAGGCCGAGGTGGATGATTTGGAGGATATACCACTAAATAATAATTGCACTATTTTTGGAGTGGAAACCCCCCTATTTCAATCTTAGGATGCCACATCTTCTACGAATGCATGTATGTATAATTTCGTATCATTATTTAGATTGTTTGGTTTTAAAATTAATGACATGTATGATAAATCGGTTCCACATCCAGTTCGGTTCAACCAGAGCACTATTTAGCAAAAAAGAATTGTGGAGAAAATTCTCTGGTTAAAACTATTGAGATTCATGATTTCTAATACAATTTCAACCAAATAGTCCTACCCTCTCTGCAGCCCTAGCAAATGAGTATGTGATTTTTATCCCTAAAATCCCAATTTGGCCCACCTTAGTTGGAATGCTTGTGTTTTTTTGTACCTAGTGAGACTCAAGATTAGTTAATTCTAATTTGAAGTAGCATGCGTTCTTATATCCTAAAAAATTCCTCTTTTTAAATATAAAATTTATTAGTGCAACATTGTTTAAAAGTCTTGCGCCCCAGCCTACACCTGCTCCTACACTAGCATCATATTATGCTTCTGCAACACTCCCCTATAGACAACTTGACCCATCGAAAACTACCACTATATTCAACCTTAAGTCATTGACAAATAGAGAAATGGTTTCAGTTTTCGAAATAATGATATTAAAAAAAAATAACTTTAATGATTTTAGAAGCATGTGCACATAAATACATGTGGGAATTGTTGAAAATAAATCATGCTCCTCCCATGTATGACATTGTTGATTTCGCCTTTGGGCATAACAGTGTAATGTTACTAACATTGTTGATGTTTCCTTTAGGCAACTCATTGTAATATTACTAACATAAGAGAAGAAACCATATTCTTTGATTTGATTACTGAAGTCTAAGGATGTGTACATGCTCTACCTCCCTCTTGAACCTGTAACATCTTATGAGGAAGCACAAGTTATTAACCATAGGCCCACTCAGACTATTTGATATTGATTATATGAACAAATGTGAAGATGCCATCAAATAGGAAAACATATGTATGTAGAAAATATACAATATCCCTTTTTCAAGAGTTAAAGCAATGCACAAACCTGCAAAATATGTTTCAACATGCAAGACTCACACAACTCCTCTGCAGGTTTGTATAACTAGTTAAATGAAATGCATCAGTTTCACCATATAGTAATCCAAAACCTGTTATACTTTTATCATATTTCAAATAACTTTTTATTGTTATCCAATGTTCTACTTCAAGGTTTATGAGAAACCTGGATATGTAGTTGATTGCAAAATTCAGATTTGTCCTTATGATTGTAATATAAATCAAACTTCCCACAAGTTGCCTGTAAATTGACTCATTTGTTGATTTTGAGTCTACTTTAGCTTAAAGTTTCAACTTATCCATATATGTATGTATTTGTACAATCAACAATCTTGTATTTTTCTAGTAGAAATTTTGCATGCTTAGTATGTAAAGTAAAAAAACATTTGTTACTATTCCAAACTTCAACATCTAATCAATGTTAGAGGAGGCCTAAATTTGTAATTTCAAAAGTCGAATGTGATTCAATTTTATCTTGGTAATTGGACTGGCCTCACTACCTATGACGACGATGTCATCTACATATATCATTAATATATATACATACAATCCTCACTTTCAATGTGGAGATTTTAATCATAAAATCTTATTTTCAATCTATTATCCTACAAATGTTTTTCAATTTGATGTACCATGCTCTTGGTGCTTATTTCGGACCATAAAGATCCTTAACCAATCTACATACCATATGTTCCTTTCTAGGAACCTGGAAACCTTGAGGTTGACAAATATAAACCTTTGCCTTTAAAATATTATTGAGGAAGGTGTTAGAATATAATGCTTACATGTGTAATAAGTCACATTAGTGAATTAGGCTAAAAAATAAGCCTTTTGGTTATTATAAGATTTTATATTTTTGGGAAAATATCACCTCCCAAACTTTATATAATAGAGGTGAATATTGTTGTAACTATCTGAATTATTTTGATAATAAAATATTGTGTTTGGCATGTGCATGTACTACTCTGTCTAGAGTTTCATCAGTAAGTGTGGTGCAATTAATTTTAAATATGGTATCAAAGTAGATGTGTACCATGCCCTAGCTACCATATGAAGGTAGATGTCACTGGAGTAGAGAGATGCATAACAGTTGTAGTGTTCACATTTACAAGAGGCAATGTCCTTACAAGTATGAGCCACTACAATTTCATAATGGAGAAGAGCCAACAAGGAACATGTTTCAAGGTTCTATGTGGTATTTAGGAATTTTATTAGAGGTGTTTCCATTTCATATTATGAATGATTATGTTTCCACCATATGAAGGTTCCTTGGGAAATTTCTAATTTGAAATTAGAGTGGTCGAGCTAGTGTGTATGCTGGCTCAAAGAAGATGGTGATAGGATAAGTGAGTGTTGGAAAAGTATCCTAAGTGGAATCTGCACCAGTATGACTGGTGTTGGGATTCATTTCATATGCTATTTTCTAGATCAAATAAGCATATTCTTATCATTCCTCACATCATCATCCTCCCAACTACCTTAGTCACATTTCTATCAATTTAGTGAACCAGAGTATAATGTTGTCGATCTAATGCAATTTTTATATAGTTGGAGAGCTTGATTATTGTTGTAGCAAGAATATGACACTAGGAGGGCTTTGAACCATCCTCCTAGTTTAAAAGTATCCTAAGTGGAATATGCACCAGTCTGACTGGTGTTGGGATTCATTTCATATGCTATTTTCTAGCTCAAATCAGCATATCCTTATCATTCCTCACTTCCTCATCCTCCCAAATACCTTAGTCACATTTCTATCATTGTAGTGAGCTAGAGTATAATGTTGTCGATCTAATGCAATTTCTATATAGTTGGAGAGCTTGATTATTTTTGTAGCAAGAACATGACACTAGGAAGGCTTTGAACCATTCTTCATTATCTTTATCTAATGGTTTTTTGAATCCCCCACTCTTGCTATCATTGTGGGATTTTGATAGTTACAAGGTCTCCATGAATTTGTGGCTCAGTGAGAATGAAGAGTTATTTTTTAATATATTCCTAGAAGGAATTCAATAGATTAGACTCCTTTTCCCTATATTGAATAACACTAGAAGGGATGCACATCCCTAAGGGATTATTGAGTAGAGAAAGAGATATTCCTTATGTTATGTGGGCCAATGGAGGAGGGTGCTATGATTTTTTGATGGATAGATAAGTTTCCTAGAGAGTTCTATAATGAATAGATTTTCTAACACAAGAGAAAATGGGTGGAGTTGAGTGAGCTAGAAACCAATAACTTGAATACACTATCATGGACGTGGTAATTATCTTATATTCCTATGGTTGGGTGAAAAATTAGCATTATATCATTTTGAAAAATAATTTTCTATATTTTTTTACGAATTCATTATTTTATGATATTTCATGTTATGACATGCATGTGATTATGCTTAAATATAGTGATGGGTATTGTGTTTTCAAGATTTTATTTTATTTCATTTCATGCTTGTTTAATATCACTATATTTTAATTATAAAATCTACACATATGTTTATTTAGTTATCTCTCCATAAGGGACCTTCCTTGTGGGGATTGTGGTGAATGGTCTTGAATAATATGCATTGTTACTACTTGACCAACAAATAAGGGTTATGGTCATGGATGTCATAGTGTGATGTGGGAGATAAAATTTAAAAATAAACCCATTTTGGTGTTGCTACATGATAATTTGAAGACATGCTTCACATCTTTGTGCGAAAAAACACTTTTCTTAGTGATGGAATGGCGCAGTTTGATCCGACCATTTCTTCCTATTGCAATTTCCAGGAGTTTCTTGATCCCACCACTTCTTCCTATTTAAGTCTTTTAATCCAGGTTGAAGGAGCTAAGGGTTTTTAGTTGAAGATGAATCCAAGGAGGATGCATGGACTACAACTTTCTCGAGGTTCCTAATCCTGCCTATTATTCCTATTGAAATTGAAGCCTTTTATCCCAGTTGAAGCAGATGAGGGGGAGCTGAGTGGGTTGAGTCACAAGAATGGTCAAGTAGGATGTAGGGACTATAGCTTAATCGAGTTTCTTCATCTCACTGATTATTCCTATTGAAATTGAATCCTTTTCATCGTAGTTGTAGGAGTAGAGAGGGGTGAAGTTGTATGTGCAGTTAAGGAGGATTCAGGTACTTAAGTTAAGGGGACATGATAATGACTAGGCTAGCTGTGTTTCCCTTTTATTTCAATTAAAAATAGGTTTAGGGTTATAATAATTTGATGTATGACATATTTGCATGCCATCAATGGGTGTGCGGTTTGGCCATTTCCCATTCCAATGTTTCCTCGAGTGTCAGCGTGCCATTGTACGAACATGGTATACGAGATGAATATAGAGCCCAAACTGAGGAGTGTTGAGCTCATCAGTCATGTAAAAAACTACATTTTAAAAATCCCTCATTTCTGAATTCAATCACTTGCTAGGAAACATAATGAGAGGTGTTGGCTTATAAATTACCCTTTCGAAGGCCCTTGCAATATTATGTTTTTCAGGTGCACTCATGTGGTATTCTTGGCAATATAAATGAAAAAATATTTCAATCAAAGAGTTTGACATGAGATAGCTCTCCTATATTCCCTTATTATTTGAGCCAGTAAGAGTTGGGAGTAAACATATATTACTAAATCTATAATTGTAGGACCTTGTTCAAAGTACATATAATAAAAAACTTTGGGATTTGATGACATCATTACTCATTCCTAGTTTTCCCAAATATGAATGGGGACGTCATCTGGAAATACCAAAACCTACCATGAGTAGCATTAGGGTGCACCCTTTAGAAAGTCAGAGGTTTTATCATTTAGAGGTTTTTTGAGAAAAATATTTATGGTTCCTTGTAATGCTCTAGACGGATCTATTTGTGAAGACCAAGCTTTAAACAATGATGTCATGGCTTGTATCAGAGGAGAATGGATGTTTTGGCTCACACCTCCATAATATATATGGCAGACAACCTACTTGCCCCAATACTAATGGCACGAGACTCTGGTTATATATTGCAATTAATTGGATGTCAACCTTTGTTCTTACATTGATTTCTCATTTCCATGTTTTTTTTGGGTTTCCTCTTGCTACAGAGTGTTAAAAAACATGTTAAACACACATGGTGTATGAGAAAGATAAACACACACACACAAGAGACTCAACACACAATGAAGGATAAGCATGAGGCTTTTCTTATTTTTCCATTATACATGATGTACATTTATAATACAATGGTGTGAGTCTTGGTTTCATATTCCAAGGTCACTTGGACTCCATTGTGATTTTTCGCATTCCACACCTACCCATGTAGGATTAGGTGTTCCAACATCCCCCCTTAATCCGAAGGGGTATGTGTGAGTCCAAGAAGAGTGTTGTAATACAAATTTGCGAAGTATACATGGCAGCACTTGGGCTAAATCAACTCTCTGAAATGTTGGAAAAAAGAGGTGGTTTAAGGATGACCACCAACATTGGAATGCAAAACTTGTTGCAGTTCCCGGAACTTTTCCAAAACTGGCAAGAAGCTGAAAGCTTCTGCTAGAGGAATTGTCCCTCATAAAAAAGGGAGACCTTCAACCTAAAAGAAGGGAGGTCTACTACCTATGATGGTTTTAGGATTACCAACAACTCTGGAATGCTTTGAAGCATTTCCTGGAACTCAACCAAAGCTGGCAAGAAGCTGAAGGCTTCTGCTAGAGGAAGTGTTCATCATATATGAAAGGGAGACCTTCAACCTCAAAGAAGGGAGGTCTACTACCTGTGATGGTTTTAGGTTATCCACCAACCAAAGATGATGGTTTAAGCTTGTCCACCAACCAGATGCATGCTCATGGGCATCAGTGTCTCTGGCTACATCTCTGAATCTGGAATGACGAATTGTGGCTCAGGCTTGCTTGAACTGCTGTGTCTCTGGCTACAACTCTGAACATGGAATGAGAGATTGTGGCTCAGGCTCGCTTGATCTGATGTCGAAGCTTGTACATGACCACCATTTTCCCTGCTGTCAGGGACAAGGTGAGATGATGGAGAAAACTCAACTGCAAGTTTGCTCAATATCTGAGAACAAGTTCTAACATGTGTCGTAAACATTTTCTTGGCTGTTGATGCCCATTTCCAAGAAGCGATCCATCCAAGATGAATCTTTGTTCTTGCAGGAGGCTTGTGTTTGAAGCATCTGTCTAAATAATGGGTGTGCCGACCATAGTGCTTGCATGGATGAAGATCAAAACAGTGATCTTTCATATGGCCAACTCGATCACAGTGTTGGCATTTCAAAATCTGTTGTTGTTGTTGTGGAGCAGG
This sequence comes from Pinus albicaulis, assembly GCA_034641835.2. Taxonomy (NCBI): domain Eukaryota; kingdom Viridiplantae; phylum Streptophyta; class Pinopsida; order Pinales; family Pinaceae; genus Pinus; species Pinus albicaulis. Next base: position 411,493,207 of record CM076582.1, read on the forward strand.
ATCTGGAACAACTGCAGGTGAACTGTCATACAGGAATCCAGCACTCTGAAATATGATGGGTTTGGTGTAGTATAGAATATGAAAGGACACATCCTTGTCATATCCAAGACCAATTCGGTGCTTGTTGTGGACAAGCTCTTCCCAAGGTCTGATAATGGGCTTACGAAGTGCAGGCTGAGCTGTTGCATTTGCATGTAAATCTTCTCTTGTACAATGAACTGAATGGGAATCGACTTCAACTTTACTGACTTGCTGCTGATGGGAGTCTTTCTAAATCTTCTGAACATAAATAGGTTCAGAATGGTGACTCTTTTGCTGAAGTTCTTCTTGTTGAAGCTGAGTTTCCAACTGCAAAAATTCAATCTTTTCTTGTGCATCTTGCAAACAACTTTGAATGTTACAAAGAGCATTCTTGCTCATTTTTACCATATCATGAACATTTGAATGAATGATTTTATTCAACAACTCTAATGCCTCATTGATTTTAGCCATTTTAACAACTTAGGCTCAAAATAAAGGGTGTCGGCTTCAACCGAAAATGCACCCGCTTACAATGTGAATCAATCTCCTTTCAAAAATTACAAATGACTTATAGAAATCTCAGAGTTCAAAGTGTGCTCCTCAAATGATGGAGGACAATCAACAATGAGTTACATCAACAACTCAAATTTACTGATTGCAACTATGAAGAAGATGCAAATTCCACTCATAATACAATGTCAATATCTCTGCAAAAATATTTTGTAAATGTGCAGCTGAAAACACTATGCAAGAAGCCTTTGAGGTAGCTGAATTTTCTTCTTCAAATAGTTGTTTCAAAACTGATGGAAAACTTGTCTTCACATGTAAAATTCTTCAGAAAATCAACCTTTTCTCAATGCCACAAATCACAATGCAAATCTGCAATTTTCTCTATGTATTCAGTGCATTTGCTTCATATGTCAATTCCTCTTTTTATGCTGTTCATATTCTTTCTCTGCTCTTCCTCTCTCTCTCTGCTATTTTTTTTTTTTAAATTAAAATAGCAGAGAATGAGTGAGGCCAACAACAATTTTGTCTTCAAAACAGCAGAGTAGAGTAGGAAATTGTCTTTAAAATAACAACATAATTTCGTTGATATACAATAGAGGTTGGAAGAATTTTACAGTGAAACGCAGGTACAAGACTCAGAAATTTTCCAGAAAATTGCAGAAATTTCATGAAATATAGCAGCAATAGAATACACAGTAGAGTAAAGTGCAGAAATAGAAAAACATTTTCTAGTAAAAACTTAGAAATCTGTTTAAAAAATTCTTCATAAACCCTCTTTAAACTGTTTTCCAGCAACTCTTCAATGTAGAAATTAAAAGCAGAAATTGAAGAATGATGTGTAGTGAGAAAACCTGCAGAATGCTCCTCAAATGCTGCTCTTCTTCAAAATCAATGTTGCTCTTCTGAATGCGGCAAAATGTCTACTGCAACAATCTCTGAGTGCTGCAAAATTCCAAGAATTTTTGTAGATATGAACAAGCCATAAACACAAATGGCTCACTCAAGGTTGAGCTCGTTATGGACATATCAACTCTGATACCATGTTAAACACACATGGTGTATGAGAGAGATAAACACACACACATAAGAGACTCAACACACAATGAAGGATAAGCGTGAGGCTTTTCTTATTTTTCCATTATACATGATGTAATTTTATAATACAATGGTGTGACTCTTGGTTTCATATTCCAAGGTCACTTGGACTCCATTGTGACTTTTCGCATTCCACACCTACCCATGTAGGATTAGGTGTTCCAACATAGAGTGTAGGGCTAGGTGTACATAGGATCAAATTTTGCGCCTTCCCCTTTGGTTCAAATTTCAAGGGCTCGGTTTTTATCGGTGAGTAAATTTCCTGCCGTTAAAATTGATTTAAGTAATAAATACAAGCCAATGCAAAAATTTGATATGCACTGAGAGATTTGTAGGTTTGAGAAGTTTAAGGATAAAATGATATTGTGTTGGTGTATATTTTTTATATTTCTTTTTTTCCCTCATCCTTTTTGCTATATCTTTTCAACCAATTTTATCTTACTGGATCTCTCATGAAAACCTTTTTTTCTAGAACTTCTACTGGTTTTGGAACAAATTATTTCCTTGGGTGTGTTCCATTAACATTTTGGGTATATTTTAGTGCATTCAGGTGATGTTGTACATATCTAAGGTTTTTAGATGCGTCTTTATGAAGATTTTATTCAATTTTACAAGTACCATAAAAGCTTTCATCTATCCAGATTTAAGAACATTGTGCATAAGCCTTAAATCTACTCCCAAAATTTTAGGCCCTTCTTTTATTAGCTCAGCTAGGTTTGGATTGGTTTTCCTTTAAAATTTCTTTCCTCTTAGGTTATGATCCAAGCAAAATTGGTGGTAGTTTCCTCTTATTTGAATGGAGGAATTACCATTCAATATGTAGGTGGTTTTTTTTTGTATATGCACAACATGCATGTCCTTTTCTCCTCCAATATATTTAAGCTCAAACGCCATATTTTCAATGTTCATTACAAACCTCTAATTTATTTCAAAGAAAATTTAACTTGTCTATATATCATTGAGATTCTCGTCTATTAAATTTTCGAATATGAAACAATTGCTTCAACAAAAAAAAAATTATACCCCATGCGATAAAATCTTGTTATATTTTTGTTTTGAATGGCCCAGTTTGATCCGATCATTTATTCCTATTGCATTTTGCAGGAGGTTCTTGATCCCACCATTTCTTCCTATTTAATTCTTTTAATCTAGGTTGAAGGAGCTAAGGAGGTTGAGTTGCAGGCAAAGACAAGGAGGATGCATGTAATACTATTACCAGGATTAATGCCTCTTGCGGACAAGAGATATCTCCCTAGTACTCCAATGAGTAACTAGAAGCAAAGATCCATTCAAATATCTCTTACTCTAGATTATTTGTAACATATCAGTTTCTATTCACATTAGTATCTTAGGTATCTACCCTTGAACCTAATACTTGAACTCAATATATAGGGAGATTGAATTAGTTTCAGATCCATTAAGAAAGGGATGGGTTCCTCCCATGAAGAGATTTGAGTTCCTTGGACCAAGGGCTAAGCTCCATGAGTGGAGGGATAAAGCTCGAACTGGTGTGACTCTAGAGGCTTCCAGTTGGGAGAATATTTGACCAACTAGGCTTCTAGAAGTTACTTTTTCTTTTTACTTGATTTTCACAGGGTTGCAAAGGATTTAGTGGAGAACAGAGAGGCATTTTCTGCAGCTAATGGAAGGATCATCAGTGCATGCACAGGGAAAGGATAGAAAAACCACACAGACAATCTTTTAAAGGTTTTATAGAGCTTTTCTCCAATTTCCAAGACTTGATTCACGAACATGAGTGTTTTTGACCTCTAAGGTAACATGATATGGATAGTGATACACCCATATGAACAATCAAATGTCATGGTAACAAAATGACGTGTAACATATTGCCCCCTAAAGTGCGAAGTATGAGAAATTTTTTGTGAAGAGTGAAGTGCTTTATCATTAAGAGGGTTGGATTGGAGACACCGGTTGAAAACCTGTAAAAAAATTCAATGAAAATATATATCATCATTGAGGTAGGCATTCCCATACTCAAATAAAAACTAACTAAATGTTCTGGTATAGATATGATTTCATTATTACATCAAAATTAGACACAGTATGGGTGCAACCATTTGTAATAAACAGTATACTATATCATGAATAATAAAACTCCTCGTAGCTTGGATGGTGGAAACTAGATCCAGGGTCTCGATCTCCACTTCTCGAACTATTACGAATCTATCCATGTGATTGATTATATCGGAGTTGAACATGGTAGAAACCACATGATTACCGGTCAATGATGAGAACCGTTAACAGGTGTGAGAGAAACCATCAATAATTATAATGGCCCTCAAATTACTTCGGTACAATATATTAAGTGTGAATGAATCATTTGCATTCAAACACCGATAGAATCATTCGATCGAAGGTCAATGATGAAAACCTATCATCAAAGGCGAGAAACTTGCCATTAGGTCATGCAGATCCTAAGGTATTGATAGGTTTCTAGATCAAATTTCTAGATAGTGAGTTGATGTCGATAGAAATTGATCTGTCAGAGGAAAGGCTACGACACAAAACCATTAGATCAAGTTTTGAAGAAATGTTTGCAAGGACTGACTCAGGGATGATCAATGCGAATGGAGACAAATGTTTTCAATGAATGGTAAATTGAACTTTATCGTGAATAGATAATGACATTGTAAATGGCTTGGCTGTATTTCACCTGAGATAATACCCAGAAACGAGCTGAAGAATTTCAATGTGGTTTGATTAAATATCAGACAAAGGATTTCCCAACCCACGTACAAGTTTGAAAAAGTGTCATGTTCAAGAGCGACATGCTACTTTTTTAAAAAACGATGACAAATGGATTCTTTTTCTCTCTTTTTCCCCCACCATTACTGGGAAGTACCTCTTTATTTTTGTCAAGCTTGAGGAGTATAACATTTGATTTTTGTGTGAGCTCATCCTTCAGATGAGTCCATCTTAGTATTAAAAACGAACCCTAATAAGGAGTGGTTCGGTCATGTTTTGATCGACAGGTCCTGTATTGTTTAGTTTTAACGAGTCCAATATAGGAATAACTCGACATTTTTAAGTTTTAGGGAGTCAGAAGAAAAACGTAAGTAAACCCCATGATTGTTCTTTTTTCATAAATTTATTCCCCCAAGACTGAAAATGGCTAAAATAATGTAGGAGAGAACTTTATTGACCATGACATAGTCAACATAAACCTTTTTCGTAATTAGTCCAATTCAGTCCGAAAAAGGGGTAAAATTATACTGAATGGATGACTATTCATTTACTTTAACAAGTTCGAATAATCAAGTACTCAGTGATATTTTCATGTTTAGAGAGTCTGAAAAGGGTTTAAAAGAGGACTCCAGGGTTTCACTTTTTTGTATTTTTATGGAACCCGAAAAAGTGATAAAAGTGTACTCGATTTCGAAATAATTATTTTCACCAAAATCCTGAATCCTGCACAAAAACTCGAAAAATTACAAATATCTTCTCTTCAAAAAAGAAAAATATTTTGACTTGAGTTTTTAAAAGTAAAAATAAATAAAATAATATTATTTTATTCATTTAAAACTACAAAAATAAGTTTAAAAAAAAGTCATTTTCACCTTTTTTTTTTCACAATAGAATAGAGAGAGCTTTTTCCCAAAAGCTTCAGGAGCTGATATCAGAAGAACTGACCGACCATTTCAAGAACCGTCCACACTAGGTACTCCACATCATCATTGTCTTTGTTTTCATCCGTTTAAGTTATAATTTTAAGCTTTCATGGAATTTTTTAGAGAGAAAATATGTTTTAAAATCTGCCCTTGGGGGTGCGTGAGTTCTCTTGGTGAAAACTGCACACCCCAACGATTTTTTAAAAGAAAAATTGCCAGGGCACCGCAGGGTCTGTGCATGACGCATGCACAAAAATGAAATTTGTAAACACAGGACCTGTGCAAGCACCAGGGGTTTTTGAAAAAAACATAATTATCTCCATAAAAATGGCTCAAACTTCCGCCAACTGATTTTTAATTTTTAATTTGCTGATGTGTAGGTATTTAATCATGTTGGAATGGCAAGAACAAGAGCATGAACTCATGGACAATGAAACCATGGATCATCTAGAAACTATGCGCTCATTAAAAAATTGTGGCTTATAGAAGTTTTGGGTGATTCAGGGCATGAAAGCACAGGTTGAGCTGATGACCTGGCTCATGAATGCATGGGATGTACAAGATAAATGTTTCATTATCAGATACCATCAGCTTGTGATTGAGTTGGAGAACATGTATTTCCTCACTGGATTACCTCGTAGAGGGAGGGACATTTCCTTATTTGGGACTAGGCTAGGAGGTCTTCCCACTGCTACTTACAAGGCTCAATATTGTAGCCGAGATTCAGAGCTAAAGGAAGGCCACATAGATATCAAAACTATTGTACGACTGGAACTCAAGATCATAGCATTCATGATTACCACATTATGTGTGAGTGCAGCTCCTCATGTGGCTACCAAAGCACAGATGCAAACCGTAGTTGAATTTTTTGGAGGAACAATATTCAACTGGAGTGAAGGAGTGTAGGCTAATATGAAGGGACAACTCACGAGAGCTAAGAATGGGAAGTTGAAAAACTTCGAATATGGAGCCATTCTTATATCTTTTTCTTTACTCACCCATAACTCACCCTCATCTTGACTCACCACTTTGTCTACCTTACCCATCAATTTTGCGCAGACATCTACTTCAAGTTTATAGAGATTCTTCGCATGAATCCCAATTATCTTGGCTTTTCATGTGGCTTTGTGTTGAAGGAAATATTTTCCTTCACTAAAAACCACATCATAGCCTCTATCCTCCAACATTGCAACTGAAACTAAATTTTTCTTCAAGCTTGGTACATGCATTACATATTTTAATAAGAAGGGTTTACCTGTCATATCTGGAAGGTAATTGTACCAATCCTAGTAGCACTGTACCGCTCGTCATCACCCATTCGATATGCATCTGGAGGTCCTTCTCCTCCAAGCTACTGAAAATTTCTTTGTCTCCCATCATGTGAAAATATTCATAACTATCCAAGTACCACACTGATCCCATTGCACTTGACACCATGCATGAAATGAGTGAGAATTCAAGCTAAAAGTGCGAGGCCAAAACCTCACTAGCTGCAAATCTTGAAGCCTTCTTATTCTTCTTCTTTTGTGGACAATTACTGACATAATGTCCATGCTCATGACAATGAAAACACTTCACTCTAGATATGTCGCGCTTCTTTCCATATTTTCTAGAATGAGATGTGGAATAGGATTTATTTCCTTTCCCCCTCTTTGGCTTAGCAGCCAAAGCACAATTTTCTTCATCATCATTCTTAGATGAAGATCCATCCCTACTATTCCACCTGAATTCTTCTTGCATCAAATCCGACCAAAGTCATTCCCAATTTGGAAATTTCTCCCTCCCATTGACAGAGTCCTGATAACTATGCCAACTCTTGGGAAGGCCTAGAAGATCTAGGCTCACCAAATCATCATCCACGATATCAATTCCGATGCTCCTAAGATCATCATGACATTGGACAAACTTTTTTAAATATTTTGGAATAATGTCGCCTTTCTTCATTTTGATTTTCCTAAGCTTGTTCTTCAGTGCCAATTTTCTATGATCATTTTTGCTCTGAAATAGATCTATAAAAGCTTTCCATGTTGCATAAAGGGTTGCTTTTCCATGGATACGTGAGACAATTTGGTATCATACTCCGTCCAGTAAGATCCTCCTCTCCTTTGCAACCTTATTTCTCTAAGAATCAAGAATTGTAGCATCTGCTGCAACGAGTTTGGGATTCTCATTATCAATGAAGTCATTCAACCCATTTTCCTCCAATACTACCTCCATCATGTCTTTCCACAGAATTTATTTGGAACTTCCCTTGAGTGCATACTCCAATCTCAAGCCATTGAAAGCCATTTCGATCCTGATCCACTTGTCGCACTAAGAATACTTTTGCAAATTCGACTTCTATTCAGTCACAAACTCAATATATTCTCCACTATAGTGATTTACTATGCTCTAATACCATGTATAAACTATACAAACATATGTATATCAATAGATTCAATCCAATCAAGCAATGTACTAAAGCTAGATATTTAATCCTTATATAAATCAATTGCGGAAAATAAATACGATCTCCAATCTCAACAAGTAAAGAAAGAAGCAAATAAAACCACAACACAGATATTTTCCTGGGGAATTCTTGCTGCTCAAAACCCTATATATTATATTGTATATTCAACATGGAGTCATGAAATAATTACAATGAATTCTTCTCAGAAAATTATCCTTCACTCTCACAACTGTCTCACACTGACCTAGACAAAAATCGACAAACACTTAGCCAATTTCCTTCCTCTAATCATCCTGCCTTTCTTGCGCAATTCTTGATGAATGAAATCCCTATCCTTTAGGAATTTTGGCCTTCCAAAACTGCCCAAGAATCATGGGAAATCCAATGTATGTATGGTTGCATGTGTGCAACCTACTAATGCTACAACTGATAGTTAACATCCCTTTAACCTTTGTCTCAACTGAGTCTCCACTGGAACTGACATGCATGAATTTATTAATATTAAATCATTAGTTGCATGGGAGATCACTGATTGTGAATTAAATATGATTTGATTCACTTGATCTCTCACTAGTGCAACAAACAGTTACAACTAGTTCAACTGAGTTAACTGATTACTTGTGCTTCAAACTAATGCACTAACTGCAACTCGAATTCCATAAATAATAGAGTCACTCTACATGCCTCAGCAACCACCATCAACTCAAAATTCATGAGCTAACTGAGTTTATCACACTTAGTTAACTTTTACAAGTGATTATGAGATAGGAATACATTTTATTGTCTAATTTAATTAAGGGAAAATTAAATTAGACACTGCACCAATTTATTAACTTAAATTGGCTTTCACACTGATGTGTTGCTTGGACCCATGATCCCACGGTCCCACATTAGTGCGTGTGTTGCATTTTCTTGTTGACTTTCAACAATTCGATATGTCCTCCAAAGACTACAACAACACAAGTTGTGTGCAAATTTGGAGAAATGCAATTTCGACATGACCCGCGTTCAATATCTAGGATATGTTATTGATGAGCGGGGGGTGCATGTGGACCCAGCCAAGATCTAGGTCATTCAGGATTAGCCATCCCCAACCACTCTAACAAATATGTGCAACTTTCTGTGTCTTTCCAATTTCTATCGCGGGTTCGTGTTGGGGTTCTCTCATATCACTTGGCCTTTGAGTCAAGCCACCAAGGGAGGAGAAAAAAAATATATTTTGGTCTGAATCTCAACAAAAGGTGTTTGCAGAGTTGAAGCATCGCCTCTTCTTTGCACCAATGTTCACATTACCAGACTTGCAACAACCATTTGAGATCAAGAAAGATGCCTCTAACTATGATATTGGGGCAGTACTTACTCAGCAAGGGCATCTAATGGCATATCATAGTGACACACTTTTAGAAACAGTCCAAAAGTATCCCATTATGAAAAAGAGATGTATTCCATTGTGAAGGCCCACCAAAAATGGAAGCATTACATTTTGGGGAAGGAAATGGCCATCCAAACAGATCACCGACCTATGAAGTTCATATAGACACAAGGAAAGCTGCAGAATTATCGCCATAAAAAATGGTCAGCATACCTATAAAAGTTCCATTTGAACATCAAGTATAAGAAGAGAACCACCAAAAATGTTGCATATTGCCTCAATTGACCATCGATCATGGTGCTAACCACAGTGCTCGACTCTTGTGGGCACGAGACTTTGAGTTGGCCTCATCTCTACAAAAGTGATCTAAAATTCGGTAACACATCCCAGACGCTCCTAGAGGCTAAGCAAGTTCCATATTTTCACCTCCAGGATGCATTTTTATGCCTCTTTGGACACCTATATGTTCCTTCAAGCAAGTGTGCCAAAATTATTTGGGAAGTGCACTACAGTCAGGTCGTTGGAAATTTCAGGGTTGAGAAAATAGTTGCAATACTGTAGAATTATTTCTATTGGCTGAACCTTCGACATGATGTTGGGAATTACATCAGATTCTGCACTTCCTACTCCATTTCCAAACCAACCATCAAGAATAAAGGCCTATATACTTTGTTTCCTACCCCTAGTTGACCGCGGGAATCCATATGCATGGATTACATGCCGGGCTTTCCTTCTACCATTCATGGCAATGACTATGTTTTTGTGGTTATTGATAGGTTCTCTAACATGGCCATTATGATGGCCTGCAAGAAGAATATCATAGAAAAAGCCACTTCTAACTCTTCTTTGAGTGAGTGTGGGTACACTTAGGATCCCATAGTCCAATATCTCAAATCGGGACAACAGTTTCCTCAATACATTTTTGTCAATTCTTTGGTCAATGATGGACCCCAATATCACTAAGTCCACAACTTTCCACGCCCAAACTGATGGCCAAACGGAGTTCGTCAACAAGATGATTGTGCATACACTATGCATGTACAACTCAAAGCATCCACGCACATGGGATGAAATCCTCCACTATGTCTAACACAGCTATAATTGTGCTCTTCATAGTTCAACTTGTCAAAGCCCCTTTTAGGTGGGCTTCGGATTCCAGCCACTATGTCCCATTAATGTGGCCATGCCTTTTGAAACTACTTAGGAATATTCAGATTATGTCCACTCCTAAGCCGACAAGGAAAACGCTTCATTGAGTGCATTCAACACATCAGCCAACATTTCCATGACATATTGGACAGAGCCAATATTAAGTACAAGTAGAGACATGATCAAAATCAGGTGCCACACAAGTTTCAGGTGGGTGTTGTGAAACCAACTCCAAAAATAGAAGAAAAGAGATATCAACGCCTTAGAAATAAGCCACTTCAAGGGGGAAACCTCCAATACATTACATTAATGAACAATTATTGGATGATACAAATGACCAAAACCTCCTTCTATATATAGGAGTCCATGGGGCCACAATATAATCCTAGTGGGGCCACAATGTAATCCTAGCCGACCTAACAATAATAATGTAAGGCACAATAATAAAAATATAGGGGTTACAGGGGTACAACAATAAAAATAAGGGGGGCTACACTAATATAATAAGGGACTACACTATTAATATAGGGACTTAACATGCCCCTCTCCTTCAAACAAGTGTTGTCCTCAACGCTTGATTATTTCTTGATGCTTCTGTATAAAATTCTCATCCTCCCATGTGGAATCTTCTACAGGAAATTTCTTCCACTTACTAAGATACTCTGAAATTTATCGTACTTGTTGAGTTCTTGTTTCTATGACTACTTCATAACTTCTTTCGATGTGATGTTGATCTTCTTGTTGTTTCATTATATTCTGCACCAAAGTTAGGTTATCCTTTGAGAGTTGGAGAACTTGTTGTTGATGATCGAAGTGATCTTCCACTAATTTATCATCCATATTAGCTATTATTTGATCCTTCAAATCATCCAACTTAGCCTCCATTTCTACTTTTAAACCATCTATGTCATCTTTGGTTGCTCTTCGTAAGATAGAAATTTGTTGCACTTGGTACTGTAATTTTGATATCTCATACAACAATTATTCCTCTTCATGCATCATAGTATAGCTTTTTGAGGGCTTAATGGGTATGGAATTATTTTTTTGAGGCATTATAGAACCTAATACTGATAAAAATTCTATTTAAATATGCCCTTGGAATCACTTCAAACTTCTTTTTCAAACAAACATTATGCAATTTTAAAAACCAAATACACACCTTTTTCTTGCTTTTGCGGAACTCGATATTGAAACTAAATTATCTATGTGATTTTGAATCTTCAATATTTGATTTAGCCCTGAGGTAGCCCTATGAATCCTCTTTCGAATGCCACAGTTCTGACCTGATTTGGATTCTTCAAGGCAAATTTATGTCCAATCTCCCACAATGACCTAATTATGGATTGGTTCAGTAGAGCAAACTTGTACGACTTGCCATGTGTCATTGTTTTCTCTTTCAGCTCTGAAATTGATACACCAGAAACTACATTTTGTTTACTTATGGCCACTTTTTATAGCATTCCAATCTGATGCTTAGAGAGAGAGTTATGAATATTTTCCCACAATCTCCTCTTTACGATGAAATTCAAGAGCCTAAAAAATCCTTAACTTCCACAGATCATATCTTCAAAAATATTTTGAACCAAGATCTGAAATTTTTACAGGAGTTTCCTTAGGAGTTTTTATTCACTTTGCCAAAATTTCAGCTTCTGAAACCTCGTAGAAAAAAAGTTATAGTGACAATTCGGTGATGACCTATTTAACCTGCAAAAAGACCTAACTTCCATAGATCCTATCTCTGAAACTGTTGTGTACCAAGCTCTGAAATTTTGCGACGATATGCCTCAAGATCTCAGCTTCTCACTCTAAATATTTTATCTTATAAAACTTCGTAGAAAAAAAGTTATAGCAAAAATTCCACGATGACCTATTTGGAGAAGTGAAACCCTAAAATCTAAAGCTCCGTTACCAAATGTTGTGAAACTAGCTCCAAAAATAGAATAAAAGAGATATCAATGCCTTATAAATAAGCCACTTCGAGGGGGAAACCTTCAAAACATTACATGAATGAAGAATTCTTGGATGATACAAATGAAAAAACCTCCTTTCTATATATAGGAGTCCATGGGGCCACAATGTAATCCTAGTGGGGCCACAATGTAACCCTAGCCGACCTAACAATAATAATGTAAGGGCACAATAATAACAATGTGGGGGTTACAGGGGTACAAAAGTAACAATAATGGGGGCTACACTAACATAATAAGAGACTACACTATTAATATAGGGACTTAACAGTGGGAGACAAAGTTTGGCTACATTTGTAGAAGGAGTTCCTCGTTAATCCCCACCGCAAGCTTCGACCGCTCCGATATGGGCCATATACCATCACCAAGGTTGTATGGGACAATTCCTTCGAGCTAAGTGTTCCACCATTCATTGTTCTACACCCGGTGTTCAATGTGGACCACCTTTGGCCCTACCTTCCACCATTGTCGGACACATCCGACATTGCAAAACAACTCACACCAACAGAGTTAAACCCATACTGCATGGAACAAGCCAAAACTGATCGGATCATGGACACATAGATCAAAAACACTCACTAGGAAAATACCCATTTGTATCGGGTTGTAAAATTTGGCCAACTCTTGCACCAAGGCATGTGGCTCAATAGGGGCCAAGTTCGGTAGAAGTTTCCTCATCTCATGGAGGAAATCAATGCAATGGGGACCATTTCTTACTAAGGGGGGAGGACCGATCCATGTGGATATTCATATCCACCTACCTATTCCATTTGAACCCCCACCATTGTTTCTTTCAATTTTTCAGTTTCCTTAATTGTAACACAATTTACTATTTTTCGGAATATTTTCAGGTTTTGAAATTTGGGAGTTTTTTTGAGGCCGTAAAATATGATGAAAAATATTGTATTCCTCGGATACATCTTTCTAATGAGGTATTTTTTGCATCAAACAAATATCACATGCCAAAGTTACGTCCCCGGGAAATGGACGTACCAATTTACCCAAACAGGGTCCACAGTTTTGGCGCTTCATCTCCTAGGGTAAGGTCTTTGGATGTTTAGGGTTTTCTATTGCTTCTCAATAATAAATAGACCTTCTAGCCTCCTTGTAACAGATTTTAGAGGCATGTAGCCACCACATCTCTTCTCAAAGATAAGCTACCATCACCTGAGCTGGTTTATTTCCATTCTATCTGTCATCTTATTTTAGTTATTTGATATTAATTAAATGAAGTATATTTTTTGCCGCGTCTTTGTGTTTATGTTTATTTTTGTATTTATTTGTGTTCCTTCATAAATCCCATCTGCTAGTAGTGATTTGATATCAATCCCATCTGCTAGTAGTGGTTCATTCATGCACTTTTGGAACCTTTTAATCTAGCTCTCCTTGGGTTGTGTGAGGCCTTCTAATCGACTGGATCCTCCAACCCCCATCCAATAACATGTGTGTAAAGAGGAGGAGGGATCATGAAATAAATGGCAAGATATATAGGTAAGAGAGTACTCCTCTTTTATGAATGGGAGGTGTAGAGTAGTGGAAAACATAGACACAAAAGAATAAGCATTAAAAATGAAGAAACATGAATAAATAAAAAAAGTGAAAAAGAAAAGAACAAAATGGAAAAGAGAGGAACACTGGAGAAGAAAATAAAAATTGAAGAAACTTGTATAATTATAGATAAATCATAAGCATTAGGATACAATCAGGGGCGGGGAGATCATTGTTGTGATAGAAGTATAGGCTACATATCTATCAATATTTGGCTTGATATTTTACCATACATTAGAAAGGATTTGATCTAGATAATATAATATGGGTTGAAAAGCAGGTGTTATGGTCTAGAAGGGTAAATTTTATCACCCCATGCCTTAAATAGGTGTTAAGGTCTAGAAGGGCACAAGTTTTTCATCCCATGTCTTGTATTATTCTAAGGTGTATAGAATGAAAGATACTATATGAGAAATAAGCATAATATTTGGAAAATGACTACACTGTAAGGAAAAATTTACTATATATTCATTTTATCTCAATATTGAAATGGGGGATTGGAAATATTAAAATGCATGGTGGGGATGACATATATCATTTATTATAATCGCTAATCTTGAGGCACTTGATTAAATTGAAACTTCTAACGTATAATTTCATTATGAATCATTTATCATACACTAATTAACCTCATTCTTAAATTGATCCTAGCTCAATCATAATGAAATTTGAATTTTGTTCAGGGCAGTCGATATTTCCTATCAAGTGGAATACTGGTAAATTATTAGGCAACGCTCATTTTTTGGTAATATTATTAAATAATGGGGCGATCTTGGCTAGTGAGAATATGGCACAATTGCAGTTCTCATCCAAGTTCAACATTCCAAAAATGTGGCGAATATGCTTCTTAGGACCTCTGGGGATGTGTCCCTTTTAAAGGAGATGGTTGTGCACAAGAAAATATTTTCGATATATACACCATACCATGATGGCGTGAACCATGGCCCTCCATTGACTGAGTAGATACTCTTTTCAGCCCAACTCCTAAAAAAATGAAATTTATTAAAAATTAATTTAACTCACTAAATTGATAAAAAAATCAATTCCATATGTATAAATACCACGATCATGATTGACATCCCCCGATCCATGATCTCCGCCTCTCGTAGATGCATGAGACTTTATTGATGTTTGCCTCAAAGAACCACATGGAAAATAATCATCCATGATATGTATGTATATCTATAGATACATAGATACATGGGAACTTCTTTTCATTCATGTGTTCATTTTGGATGTATTAGTCTCGACCTTCACAATGGAAACTAATAATGGCAACATCTTCACATTTACCCTCCACATCCATAGAATTTAATGATAATTTCTCTTTGATCTTATTAAATCCTTTATTTCCTTCAGTACTTCTATTGGCTTCTTATTCTAGTAGTTTCACTTATTCCCTCTATATTGGAATTAGTTGATACCAAAAATTCTTTATTTTGATCAACAATTTTGAAAACTAGTGCAATAGTGAGTAGTTTCTTCAATAGTTGAAAGCTTTCCTCATTGTTTGGTTGTCCATTCAAATTTTAGTTTTTTTCTTTTGTAAGGAGATTATCTGTGTAATCTTTGGAATTGATTCAACAATTTTAAAAAATAGTGTAGTCACAAAATGATGAACATAAGGATGATGATAGTACCATAATACAAGTGAAAACAATGAGAAAAATATAGTCCTAAGAATTGTGAATGCAATATTCAAAGTTGTAGGGAGGATTCAAAGAGAACTTGTGTTTTATTTAAGCATCTATTTGTTGATGAGTGTATAGGGATAAAAAATAGGTTGAAGGTTGAAAGATATGAGAAGGAATGACATAATAGGAAATCCCAAAGATATTATGTACCATGAGAAAAGAAGAAATTAAGGATGATGAAAGCAAGCTCAATATAAAATGAACAAAATTATAAAATGTGCCCTGCATTGATGGGGGGGTATTTAAATAGTATGGAGTGAAAAATAAAGATGTACTAGAATAATAATTCATAGGAACCATTATTTTACCTATTGCATATTGTCATTATTCAGTAGTAGGAATAAGAAGGATGTGCAATGTTGCACATATAGAAGATAGGCCCATCACACTTGAAAGGTTGGAAGAATAAGGATGGATTAATTGAAAATTTTACAACAAAGACGAAGGATGAATATTTGGTTAACATAGCCAATGAAGAAATAAAATAATCTAACAAAAAATCTTTGTCGTTTTTAGCACTAAATATAAAGAACAAAACCAGAAGCATATGGGAAAGTGAAGAAGATGATTGGATAGAATTACATGAATGAGGAAAATGAAGAGAATAATAAAAGGAAGTTTATTATTTCCATGCAATATGAAGAAGAAAGTTTTCTTACTCTGTTAAAGGCCCAAGAAAGTAAGTAAATTACACTTTCAAGTGTAAGTCGAAAGATAAAATGCACAAGGGATTGCACTGAGCCAGAGATGAAGCCATATTACACTATGAGAAATATTATTATTGTGAAAGGCTTGATGAACAATGGGAAAATATCCAAAGCCAAAGTTTAGAACTAAAGGGAGTTCAAGGTGTCGAAGAAGAAAAAGAGACACAAAATTTCCTATGTGCATGTTGAAATTTTGTGTATTGAAGAAAGTGGATGAAGAAGAATATGTATATTGAATTATTTCCCAAGTAAGTGAAAGTGCATAAGAAGGTGTATCAATAGTTACAATGGGGAAGCTATGTTTCTGAGCGAATTATTGATGTAAGAACTTTAGTAAAGAAGTTTAAGGAAGGAGACCTTGTGTTAGTTAATTTGAGGAAGGCAGAGGCCTCGAAGAATCCATTTAGATATAGGAAGTAGAGTTGGAATGAATCGCTTAGCATTCACATGATTATTTTATGAGTCTTGTTAGTAGGGGCACACATTTTCTTCTTAACTAGGGCATATACTATCACGCTCCCATTAGCTCTCATCACATGAATATTATGATGAAAGGGGGTCAAGTCATCAATGAAAATAGAGTTTTTAAATCTCAATCACATCTGCTAGTAGTGGTTCATCCATGCACTTTTTGGAACCTTTTAATCTACCACTCCTTGGTTTGTGTGAGCCCTTCTAGTCGATTGGATCCTCCAACCCTCATCCAATAACATGTGCATAAAGATGAAAAAGGCTCATGAAATAAACGACAAAATAGAGAGGTAAGAGAGTACTCCTCTTTGATGAATGGGAGGTGTAGAAGAGTAGTGGAGAAAATAGACACAAAAGAATAAGCATTAAAATGAAGAAACATGGAGAAATTAAAAAAAAGTGAAAAATGAAGAGAACAAAATGGAGGAAAGAGGAAAACTTGAGAAGAAAAAAATCTTTATATTCATACTTGTAAATTATTTCTATTCTTCATTTAGACTAAAATCAAAGCACCATTATTTAGTAATTAAATATGTAAATATTAAATTAAAAATATTACTAATATATAAAAATTAATTAATATTACCTTAATGATTGCCTTTAAATTGCAACCACATAAATTGTTCATCACCTAATAATTAATAAACAATTTTAATTTTTTTTTAACTTTAAAATTATATAGGGGTGTTTTTCATATTTTGTTTTTTTTATTTTATGATTCTTATTATAATTTATATTTATGATTATGATATTTTTTATTTATGATTTTAATGGGAGAAAACTTGAATAACGAAAATTAATATTAAAATGTGAAAAGTTAATTGTTAACGTATAAATTATAGTTGTAAAAGTATTCAAATTTCTAATAATTTTATATAATTCAAATTTAGAGGGGTAGAGTATGTACATATATGTGAATTTTAATAGTCAAATAATTACTCAAAGGCAGTTCCTTCATCCCATATATAAAGAAACATTAAACACCAATTTGAACTATCCCTTGATTGTGACCTTAAAATTAAACTTTTTTTATTTTGTTTTTGGTATCTAAAGTAATGGTCAACTCAGCCAATCTTGTTTCACAAGGAGTTGATTCCAACCACTACGATTAGAAACTCTATTTTAGTGGCACATAATACTTCATTTACACATCCACAAGTTAAAATTAAACTATTTTTATTATTATAATATAAAATTTTAATATTTTTTATAAAATGGAAAAAAAAAAATTACTATCTATAAAATTAAATTTTCATTTTTTTAAATGAAAACTTGAATCTTTAAAATTTAATTCTTAAAAATTTAAAACAATAATTAAAAAACAATTTAACTCGCTATGATAAAAAATCAATTCCATATGTATACACATGTATGTGCATAAGATTATATTCAAATATCAATTAAAAACTAGAACATTTAATATAAATACCACGATCATGATGGGCATCCCCTAATCCATGATCACTCCCTCTCGTAGATGCATGAGACTCTATTGATGTTCACCTCAAATAATCATGTGGTAAATGATCATCCATGATATATATGGATATCTATAGATACATAAATACATGGGAACATTTTTTTCATTCATGTGCTCCTTTTGGATGTATGAGTCTTGACCTTCACAATGGAAATTAATAATGGAAACATCTTCACATTTACCCTCTACATCCATAGACTTCAATGATAATTTCTCTTTGATCTTGTTAAATCCTTTATTTCCTTCACGGCTTCTATCAGCTTCTTATTCTAGTAGTTTCACTAATTCCATCTTTATGGGAATTAGTTGATACCAAAAATTCTTCATTTTGATGAAGAATTTTGAAAACTAGTGCAATAGTGAGTAGTTCCTTTAATAGTTGGAAGATTTCCTCATTCTTTGGTGTCCATTCAAATTTAGTTCTTTCATTGTAAGGTGATTATGTGTGTAATATTCGGTATTGATTCAACAATTATAAAAACTAGTGTAGTCACGGAATGATGAACATAAGGATGATGACACTACCATAATAGAAGTGAAAGAAATGAGAAAAAGGTAGCCCTAAGAGTTGTGAATGCAATAATAAAAGCTATATGGAGGATTCAGAGAGAACTTGTGTTTTATTTAAGTATCTATTTGTTTATGAGTGCATATGGATAAACAATAGATTAAAGGTTGAAATATATGAGAAGGAAGGGCATAATAGGAAATCCAAAGGATATTATGTATCGTGAGAAAATAATATCTTAAGGATGATGAAAGCAATCTCAATATAAAATAAACAAAATTATAAAATGTGTGGTGCCGGGTAAAACCCACAGTCCCAGTTTTTTTAAAATTCTCAATCTCAAGCTGTGTATGAAATGGAATTAAATTTCAGTGCCCAACAAAATCCACAATCTGACTAACTCAACATGTTCCAATCTCTGAGCTAGCAAAGTGAATAAACATCCCAACCTTTTAAATTTCTATGTTCATGGGTTGGCAATTTAAATAATAAAAGTCGAAGCTTTAATATCTTAATTTGGAGAATTGAGATATTAATTTAATCCTCTTCTCTCATGTCTATAACCCCCTATCAACTCACTTATGAATTGGAATCAAGGCATATGCCTATCTCGCCCGTAACTTAACAAAACCCAATCCTTGGGTTATAACCGAACTCAACATATATATATACCTTCATTTTAACCACGGCAATTCCATAACTATAATGCGCCGATATATAGGGCTATCCAATCAAATGTTTCAACACCAATAAATCATGAATTTATTTTAAAAACCCAGCATATTAACCAACGTTTCAACTGCGCCTTATACACTCAATTTGAGTGGTCGGACCCCCATTTGACTCTTATTATTAACTCACTGTATAATACTCTATGGCATATCAGTCACTGATGCATTCATTCAAATATTTCTTTGTTTTCATTCAACTCTGACCTTATTAACATTAACCATGCACATCAACACTTATTCGCACACATTCCACTTAACATTGAACTTAATTAACGTAACGGGTCGGTCCACAATAAATAAACTGTAAACGGGGTTCAACTCATACACGTCGGATCATACCTTTTTATCGAACGGTGGAGAAGCCGTCGCGTTGCTTCAGATGATCCGACGTCCCCAACCAAATATCGTGTGACTTAGATGCATGGGCTTTAATTTGCGATGAGAGTGGTTTCTCCAATCGCTTAAGACCACGTGTCAGCCTATAGCATTGATTGCATTCAAATTGCGAATACAACTTACTGTCTTGAATCAACGCGGAAACCACCGGGTTGAACTCCAAACCCACTCTCACTATTCACAGCGCTCGTGGTTCCTCTCTTTTTCCATCAAGATTCCCCTCCATTCACTTTTGCTTACAATACGATCGTGCTCACCACTTCTCCATTCAGATCTTCCATGCTGGCCTTTACATGGGTTGACCGCTTCATTTCCTGGTCCAGAGAGTCGAACAGTCCAACCACATGACTTTCCTAACGAACCATTGACTCCTCAATTTCAAGTCTGCTCCAATTTTCTTTTCATATGTTGTTCCTTCAATAGATCTATTTCAGCGATTCGATTTGACTCACGGTCACTCCAGACCTGAGCTTGATGCAAAATCGTTCCTCCTCTGTAAGATGAGGATTACCAACAAATTGAAGGATCGAACTCACTATTTAGGATAATTGATGCTCAAGCTTATATGTAAAACCCTCTATTACAATTTCCAGATGACGATCCATCTGTCCCATTTCCACATTATTAGTGTTCCTCACAGGGATTTTATCTGTTGATTCCCATTTCATAAAATTCCAATATGACTCCAAGTCAAAACTTCGATTCAAGGGATTTCACTCATTCAATAAACATCAGGACATCGACATGAATGTCAATTTCTACAATGGACGCAACATGCAAATTAAATCCCAATTACAGGGCCTATATCCCACATTATCATACACTCTCCATTCTGAATACACAGGAAGACTCTTGACTCAAATTACAGAGTCCTGCTCCCACAAGAATTTAAGGAAAATTCACACAGGAAATTAACCAGTGAATGTATAACTACGAAAGGTACTCTCCACACAGAGTTAAACAAAAAATGAACAGTTATACTGAGACAATTTTCTCATTATACAGTTAATTAACTTACAAGCTTTTTGCTAGCCAGATCTTCGATCGATTGGCCCTTATCCTCTATTCTACAGTCCTATGTAGCCTATGCAGTTCTCTCTAAGCAGGTCCCCCCGAATTTTCCACAGGGATTTTATTTTTATACAAATTAGGAATCAATCGTTTCAGCTTCCCTGATGACTCTTGGAATCCTAAAATTAGCCTAAATTCTGAAACTGACTATCCCTTCATGTGCCCATTAATCATTCGGGCAGTTACAATTTTCTCCAGATTTAATTAAAATTACTCAAATGGAAATAATTACATAGGGAATTTAAAAAAAGAGACCCCCTATGTTTATTTATATACAAAATATTGTCTTGGGCCTAATGCCCCTGCATTAGACTCCCCAGCTTAAAATAGTTCATGATCTCCTGATCATGGGTTTCATCTTGGTTTGCCTGGATCCCACACCTTGTTCTACAACTGGCCATCCGTTGCAGTGTTCTTCCTTTGCATTCCTCCTGGATTCCATACTTTATGTTGTAGCTTTCCACAGGCTGCACCTTTACACCCTCTTCTTGCTTTGATTGTGCTGCTACTTCTTTGTTTCCTTGCTGCTGCCTTTTTCTCAAACATCTTCATCATCAGCCCTCTTTTAAATTTTATTTTTCTCTCTAATCTTTCCTCTGACTGCCAGACTCTTATTTCTGTTTGTTGCATTCTTATTTCTTTAGTCCTTACTGCTGCCCTATTCGCCACCCAATCATCCATACCCTCTCTGCAACAGTAAAAAAATTTCTCCCCTGCTCGCAACACATCAGCTTGTTGCTTCAACATTCTCCCCAGCAACACTCCAAGCTACTGTTCTGCTATTTCAAACTCCTTTCTGGAGTTTTTCTGCAAAAATTTTAGCCATCTCCCTTGGCCAAAAAAATCTTCACTATGCTGCAACTCAGTTTCAGCATCTTCTTCTTCGGTCTTGGCAATCTTCAACAATTTTCTCCCTTCTTCTTGATTTACTTCAAGCTCTTCCAGCCTCGAATTTTCCTTTTTTTTCAGAGTGAACCTCTGGCTCTCCACTGTTGTAGCAGCCCCAACAATCTTCCATACATCCTTCTCTTAAACTTTCTCTTGGCTATTTGAACAAGTCAATTCTTCCCTGCTATCAACAACAACAAATTTCTGCATATGGGACATGACTGTCTCATCTTCTTTCAGCTGCTTATCTCCATTCTGTAATATCTCTTCTTCTTCTAAGACAACTCCAAGTGATGGATTGTCTTCTGTCATTCCTGTAAACATAGTCAATTCACCAGTTCCAAAACCCCAAGACCCAATGGTCTCAACTAATGATTCAATCATCAATTCTTTTCTATATTCATCCCATTGTGTCTTCACATTTTGCAATCCCCAATTCTGAGATTGAGGTCTTCTCTCTTGTGTTGAATCCTGCTGATTCAGCATACTCTCTAGCAGCTCAATTTCTCCATTCCATGGTTTAAAATCTTCCACAGAATTCTCCTTCTCTTTCAATTGACTGCCCCATGCTGTAAACTTATCTCCATCATCAACAGGATCTGCATTCATAAAAAAAAATTTAGAATCAAACTCACAAGGCCTCAGTGCCTTTCTCTGCTCTGCCAGCATCTCAGTATGCTATCCTACAATTCTTTTCTTTTCCATCAGCACATCAAAATGCTGATTCCAATTCGTCAAACAATTCTTGAGACTGTTAGATAGTCTCCCTTCTGGATCATCCTCTGCAAGGATGTCTCTCTGCTCTAGTTCATAGGAATGAACTCTCTCATCTTCAATCATCTTTTTCCTTACCACCTGAACACCTTCTTGCTGTGTTTCTATCCTCTGCTCATGCGAAAACCTTGGCATCTCCTCTGAGGAAACATCTCCACAATCTTTACCATCCTCTGCAAAAACTTCAGTTGTCTGCCCATCACTCCTTACTTGGCCATTTAACAAAATCAGTTTTCCATTTTCAGTATTAATGACAAATTCATCATCATGAAACACAATCGTCATGTCCTCCTTGAGGCAATCCCTTCTATAAAATAAGGAATTAATGAATTCCTTCACAATCTGATCTTCACCTGAAAGATACTCATCATATCTTGCTTGGCAATAGTCAGCTTCATTTGTCACAGTTCCATCATGTGAACTGCCTTCATCAACATCTACACTCATACACAAATTTTCAGTTTTAAAAACATAAGACCTCATGGTCCCACTTGATGATTTGATCATCAGATATTCTTGTTGTTCCAAGTCTTTCATATGCTTCAGAAATTCTTCAATAGTCTTCTCTTCTTCAAATTCTCCAAGATGGTCAGCCTCCAGCTTCTGGAAAATATCATAAACTAAATCTCTTATGCTTCCAATATGTTGGAAAGCAGGATCTTTCGCCAACTGTGCATGGATATCCCCAAAACATGTAGCTGCTCCATCTTCTAGCGGTGTACCTGCAAACACACAACTTTTTAGTTTTCAAACCACAAGACCTTTCAGTCTTAGCTAATTTCCCAAGCACTCCTTCTTGAACAGGTTTGCACATGGAATCTTCAATTTCCATCCTTGCCTCGAGAACTCTGGGTCCTTCTTCCTCTGTGGAGTCTGTCATTACCTCACATTTGTCAGACTCAAAAACACAAGCCCTTACATCATCTGGACTTGTCCAATAACTCAAGAAATCCCCAATGACTTCCTCTTCAGCAAGACAAGCTTCTTGCTGCCTCAAGTCTTCATCATGTCCTACAAGATCTCTTGCAGATCTCCAATCTTCACTTGTCCTCTGTTTTTCTTCTTTCAACTCAATTGTTCTAAGTTCTTCTCTTAATAAGGCAATCTCCTTTTGCCTCAACCTCAACTGTAATGGTTCCAATTTACTCTTTTTTTCATGAGCCAACCAACTCTCTGGCTTTCTTCTATCATTCTCTCAAGTTCATAAACCTGCTCTGTAATCTCAGCTATCTCTTTCCACCATTCTTCATCAGTGAGTCTCTTCCTTATGCCATTTTCTTTGGCATCTTCGCTCACTCTTATGTTGTGGCCTCTCTCGGAACCTCTGTAATCTCTGTTGTGGCTATCAGTAGCCATTCTCCCTTCCATGAGTTCTTCACTCACAAGCTACACTAAGCCTCTGCAACAACAAGCTCTCTTGCTGCAACTCACCTCACCAATCCCTTCCCCTGGATCCAGCTTTTGGCAAGTATTGGTCCCCTCTCTGCTGGAACCTTCTGAGCGCTCTCTTCTGCTCTCTAGGATTCACTCTGCAACTTCTCTCAAGAACACCTTTGTTCTTCTTTCATCCAACCTCATTTGGGAATCTTTCAGGTTCTGCCACACTCTTTCTACACTCAAAATCCCTTGCTGGACTCTTCTTATCACTACTTTCAAGCTTGTGGTCTGCTTCTGCTAAGATCCCTCCTCAATTGCTTGCACCCTGAAATCTGCAAATAATACCTTCCAACCAGAGTTCAAATAAGGCTCATCATCTTACCTCTCAAGATCCCTGACTGATCTTGCTTTACCCTTCACTTGCACTGCACTCTATCTGCTGCAATCTTCAAGACTCCTTTTCTTCAACTCTAGATTCTGCACATCTAGGCTATCAACCTTCACTGCATACTTAATCAAATCTACAACTCTGTCAAAAAGATTTAAACATCAACTTTCTCACTGTTCAATACATGTGCATTTCAAAATAAAATTTTCAAAGATCTAATTAAATTCTAGCTCTGATACCACTTGGGTGCCGAGTAAAACCCACAGTTCCAGTTTTTTTCAAATTCTTAATCTCAAGCTGTGTATGAAATGCAATTGAATTTCAGTGCCCAACCAAATCCACAATCTGAATAGCTTAACATGTTCCAATCTCTTAGCTGGCAAATTGAATAAACATCCCAACCTTTTAAAGTTCTATGTTCATGGGTTGGCAATTTAAATAATAAAAGTTGAATCTTTAATATCTCAATTTGGAGAATTGAGATATTAATTTAATCCTCTTCTCTCATGTCTATAACCCCCTATCAACTCACTTATGAATTGGAATCAAGGCATATGCCTATCTTGCCCGTAACTTGACAAAACCCAATCCTTGGGTTATAACCGAACTCAACATATAACCTTGGAAATTTCCACATTATCAGCGTTCCTCACGGGGCTTTTATCCATCAATTCCCATTTCAGAAAAGCCTAATATGACTCCAACTCAGAACTTCAATTCAAGGGATTTCACTCATTCAATAAACATCAGGACATCGACATGAATGTCGAATTCTAGAATGGACGCAGCATGCAAATTAAATCCCAATTACAGGGCCTATATCACACAATATCATACACTCTCATTTCTGAATACACGGGAAGACTCTTAACTCAAATTATAGAGTCCTGCTCCCAGAAGAATTTAAGGCAAATTCACAGAGGAAATTAACCATTGAATGCACAACTACGAAAGGTACTCTCCACATAGTGTTAAAAAACAAATGCACAGTCATACTGAGACAATTTTCTCATTATACAGTGAATTAACTTACAAGCTTTTTGCTGGCCAGATATTCGATCGTTTGGCCCTTCTCCTCTATTCTACAGTCCTATGCAGCCTATGCAGTTCTCTCTAAGCAGGTCCCCCCGACTTTGCCACAGGGATTTTATTTTTATACAAATTTGGAATCTATCGTTTCAGCTTCCCTTATGACTCTTGGAACCCTAAAATTAGCCTAACTTCTAAAACTGACTATCCCTTCAGGTGCCCATTAATCATTCGGGAAGTTACAATTTTCTCCAGATTTAATTAAAATTACTCAAATGGAAATAATTACATAGGGAATTTAAAAAAAGAGACCCCCTATGTTTATTTATATACAAAATATCGTCTTAGGCCTAATGTCCCTGCATTAATGTGCCCTGCATTGATGGGGAGTTATTTAAATAGGATGGAGTGTAAAATAAAGATGTACTAGAATAATAACTCATAGTAACCATTATTTTCCCTAGTGCATATTGTCATTCTTCAGTAGTAGGAATAAGAAGGATGTGCAATGTTGCACATATAGAATATAGAACCATTACAATTGAAAGGTTGGAAGAAGTAAGGATGGATTAATTGAAAATGTTACAACAAAGATGAAGGATGCATATTTGGTTAACAAAGTCAATGAAGAAATAAAATACTCTAAGAAAAAATATTCATGGTTTTTAGCACTAGTAAAGAACAAAACCACAAGCATATGGGAAAGTGAAGAAGATGATTGGATAGAATTACATGAATGAGGAAGATGACGAGAGTAATAGAAGGAAGTTTATTATTTCCATGCAATATGAAGATGAAATTTTTCTTACTATGTTAAAGGCCTAAGAAAGTAAGGAAATTGCATTTTCAAGTGTAAGTCGAAAAAGATAAAAGGCACAAGGGATTGCACTAAGCTAGAGATGAAGGCATCTTACACTATGAGAAATATTATTATTGTGAAAGGCTTAATGAACAATGGGAAAATATCCAAAGCCAAAGTTTAGAACTGAAGGGAGTTCAAGGTGTCGAAGAAGAAAAAGAGACACAAAATTTCCTATGTGCATGTTGAAATCGTGTGTGTATTGAAGAAAGTGGATGAAGAAGAATATGTATATTGAATTATTTCTCAAGTAAGTGAAACTGCATAAGAAGGTGTATCAATAGTTACAATGGAGAAGCCAAGTGTCTAAGTGAATTTTTGATGTAAGAACTTTAGTAAATAAGTTTAAGGAAAGAGACCTTGTGTTAGTGAATTTGAGCAAGGAAAATGCCTCAAAGAATCCATTTGGATCTAGGAAGTAGAGTTGGAATGAATCGCTTAGCATTCACATGATTATTTTATGAGTCTTGTTAGTAGGGGCACACATTTTCTTCTTAACTAGGGCATATACTATCACTATCACCCTCCCATTAGCTCTCATCACATGAATATTATGATCAAAGGGGGTTAAGACGTCAATGAAAATTGAGTTTTTAAATCTCATTCCCATCTTCTAGTAATGGTTCATCCATGCACTTTTGGAACCTTTTAATCTACCACTCATTGGTTTGTGTGAGCCCTTCTACTCGATTGAATCCTCCAACCCTTATCCAATAACATGTGCATAAAGAGGAGGAAGCCTCATGATATAAACGAAAAGATATAGAGGTAAGAGATTACTCCTCTTTGATGAATGAGAGGTGTAGCAAAGTAGTGGAGAAAATAAACACACAAGAATAAGCATTAAAATGCAGAAACATGGAGAAACAAAAAAAAAAGGTGAAAAATGAAGAGAACAAAATGGAAAAGAGAGGTAAACTTAGAAGAAAAAAAAGGGAAGAAACTTGTACCATTATAAATAAAGCAAAAGCATTAGGATGAATAATTAATGCTGCTTTATATTCATGCTTGTAAACTATTTGTAATCTTAATTTAGACTAAAATCAAGATACCATTGTTTAGTAATTAAAGATGTAAGTATTAAATTAAAAATATTATCAATAGATAAAAATAAATTAAAAGTGCCTCAATGATTACCTTTAAATTGCAACCACTTAAATTGTTCATCACCTAATAATTAATAAACAAGTTTATTTTTTTTAACTTTAAAAAAAGTATAAGGGACTATTTTCATATTTTCTTATTTTTATTTTATGATTCTTATTATAATTTTTATTTATGGTTATGATACTTTTTATTTATGATTATAATGGGAGACAATTTGAATAATGAAAATTGATATTAAAATGTAAAAAATTAATTGATAACGTATAAATTATAGTGGTAAAAGTGTTCAAATTTCTAATAATTTTATATATTTCAAATTTAGAGTAGATTATGTACATATATGTGAATTTTAATAGTCAAATCATTATTCAAGGGCAAAGGCAGATCCTCCATCCCATAAATAAAGAAACATTAAACACAAATTTGGACTATCCCTTGATTGAGACCTTAAAATTAAACTATTGTTATTTTTTTTGTATCTAGAGTAATGGTCAACTTGGCCAATCTTGTTTCACAGGGAGTTGATTCCAACCACTACCATTATAAACTCTATTGTTTCATACAGAGTTAATTCCAACCACTACCATTATAAACTCTAGTTTGGTAGCACACAATACATCATTTACACAACAAGAAGTTAAAATTAAACTATTGTTATTATTATAATATAAAATTTTAATATTTTTTATAAAATGGAAAAAATAAATTACTATTTATAAAATTAAATTTTCTTTTTTTTAAATGAAAAATTAAATCTTTAAAATTTAATTCTTAAATTTTTGCAAATCTTTCTATATTAATTATTAAACACTTTTTGATTTAAAACAAATTTATTTTGTATCCCAAATTTAATAAATTTCTATTTATATATTTAAATATATAAAATTATAAAATATATTTTAATTGAAAATTAAAACTTATCTAATATTTTTTTTTATACAATGAAAAAATAATATTTAATTTAATTTAATTTACATTTCCTTAAAAAATTCAAATAAAGCATCTTATTCAGTAATAGTGTATGTGTTATAGATTTTGGAAAGTTTTCTAATTCAATTTTCTAAAATTTAATAGAGATTTATCAACCTTACACATTTAAAATCTAAATCTAAATTGTCCAAGTCACGAATCCATATAACCAATTATAAAACAAATTTTACCCATTTAAGGGAAACCGCAAATAGTCAGAACAGCACCCGACCCTTACTTAGATTAAAGGGGAAGAGAAAATAGACAACACCAATTATTATTATTTATTTAAATATTTATGAGTGGGCACTATATTTATTGAATAATTGATTCAACCTAAGGGACTGGTACGAAGAGGATGTTTTTGACCTGCTCTTTAATTTCCATATCAGGTGAAAGTGTGAAACCGTCTCCTTTATGGTAAAATAACTTCATCAATCTTGCATAGTCAAAAACCAGTCTCTTGCAATTATTCGGTACGCATTTGGCATTTAGAAATTCGCCTTTCAAATCTGCGAGAGAGTTTTCCATAAGATTATAAACATGTTTGAGAGCTTCTTCCTCTGAAAATTCTCGATGGTCCTTTCTGTAACACTGTATGGCAGAGGCCACCTCTCCTTGACGTCTCTCTGCCTACACATAATTAATTAGTAACCTTCAATTAAATTGCAAGCGATTATACACTGGAATATCAGAGATTCAGTACCCTGCCTGGTATGTTTTGGTATCGTTTATCAGACGCCCTGTCAAGCACATGAGATATGCAAATTTAGATCGGTAATCAATTTGGGAAAGCATGTGATCTGTAAGAACCTCTCCAGTGAAAATAACACTAATGAGAACCATAGTTGCCAGTGCTACTAATATAGTAACGGTCTCTATGTATTCATTGTTGGAATTTAATTCCAACTGCAACATAAAACAGCTGGACAGAAAATCCGATTGCTGTAGATATTCCAGTAAGGTGGATGCCTGAAAGTCATGCAATAAATTTGCAGAAGTTATTGAGCCTGCAGACAGCCATTTTTATTTTCCAAAAGCCATCACGTTAACTCCCACCGCTTGCAGCATTTAATACGCTGATAAGCTTGAAAGATATTTGTATTATTTTATTGTTTAAATTCAAATATGTTTTTAACATATAAATGTAATGAACAACAGTTCTTTTTAATGTTAGAGATTTTGAGAAATATAAAAAGACAGAGAATAAGACAGAGTAGGAAAAACAGAGGAAAAACAGAGTCGTTGTGTTTTGGAGCAGCAATGCATTCTACAGGCAGTTTCAGCAACTGTCTTTGAGTTTCAGCAACTGACTATGATGAGTTTCAGCAACTGTCTGCATGTTGCTGAAACACCAATCTGTGTTAAAAACTGAATTTGTAAAAACAGAGTATGGAGTTTTTGATTATTCCAGAACTGTAGTTCTGAAGAAGTTTGTAATTTTTATTGTCATTTTTATGGTTAATAAAAAAGGAGCTTTTCTCCATATCTTCTTTGTCTAGATTTCTCTCATTTCTTTGTGTTGTGTTGAGGAACTTTGCTTCCTCTATTTTGTTTGAAATTTTCAGAAATTTCCATCATGGTATTAGAGCTGGTCTAGGCACTCAGTGAGACAAAAACAGAGTTTTTTTTTCCACTGCAGGATCTGTAAGAAGCTTATTGAGTAGATTTCTCCAGCAGAGAAAGTTCTTGATTATTTTATTTTACAGTTGGTATCTTTTCTTTACTTATACAGGTTAAGATGGAAGATGCTGGAACTGGTTTGAAAAATTCCCAACTTCCACAGTTTAATGGGAAAAATCACAGTTATTGGTCCATAACTATGAGAGCATTATTTTCTTCTCAGGGAATATGGGAGCTAGTTGAAACTGGCTATGCTGAATCTGCAGATGCAACAGCGTTGGCTGCTTTGACAGTAGCAGAAAGAGACTTGTTGAAGAACGACAAGAAGAAGAATGCCAAAGCCCTCTTTTTTCTCTTTCAATCAGTACATGAGAGTGTTTTCCCACAGATTTCAGCAGCAACAAAATCCAAGGAGGCATGGGATATTCTCAAAACTACCTGTCAAGGCATGGAGAAAGTGAAGACTGCAAAGTTGCAGATGTTGAGGAGAGACTTTGAAACACTCAGCATGAAGGAATCTGATACAGTAGATTCATTCTTCACTCAGGTTATTGGGTTGATAACCCAGATTAGATCTCATGGTGAAATTCTTGAAGAAAGAAGGATTGTAGAGAAGATCTTGAGAAGTTTACCCTCAAGGTTTGAAGATGTTGTGGTAGCAATAGAAGAAACAAAGGATCTCTCACAGTTCACAGTAGATGAACTGAGTGCTTCTCTTATGTCTCATGAACACAGACTGAGTAGAGGAACATATTCCTCTTTTGAGCAAGCATTCAAGACTCAGATGTCTTTCGGCCAAGGAAAAGGTCGAGGCAGAGCAAATAACAGAGGTCGTGGAAGAAGCCAAAACAAAGGCAGAAATAATCTTGCAAGCACAAGCGGAAGGAGCTGCAATCAGAACCAAGATGAAGGTTCAAGCAAACAGCAAGCTCATGGACAAAGGTATGACAAATCCCAAGTCCAATGTCATTATTGTAAGAAATATGGGCACTATGCCAATGAATGTAGGAAAAAAAAAATGACATGAATAGTAGGCAGAATGCTAATTTTGCAAATGAAGAAGATAAGAATCCAAAGATTGTGCTGTTAACATGTAACATTGCACAAGACAAACAAGAATATTTTTGGTTCTTAGACTCAGGTTGTAGTAATCACATGACTGGAAATATTGCAATGTTTTCCAATCTGGATGAAAATGTGAAATCTGAGGTAACAACAGGAACTGATAGTAAGATATCTGTCAAGGGTAAAGGCAGAGTCAGTATCCAAGCAAGAAATGGAGAACAGATGATTGTGCCAGAGGTATATTGGTCTGAAATGTAATATTTTGAGCATTAGACAGCTCATCGACAAAGGTTACAATGTGTTCTTCGAAGATGATATGTGTATAATCAGAGACATACCTCCAAGTAAGAAGATCATTGCATAGGTGCAAATGACCAGCAATATAATGTTTCCTCTCAAACTCAGGGCAGATTTGAAGGAAGGAAGAACTATTGCAGCTGTAACACAAGAATACTTTCAAGAACAAGTGAAAGATGAGAATTGGTTGTGGCACTTGAGATTTGGACATCTAAATTTCGGAGGCTTGAATCTGTTGCACAGAAAGGGAATGGTAAAAGGATTGTTGTTGATTGAGAAACCGGACAGCCTTTGTGAAGGCTGCATCTTGGGCAAACAACAAAAATAAAGCTTTCCAGCAGGAAATAGTATAAGGGAAAAAGCACCCTTGGAAATTGTTCACTCTGATGTGTGTGGACCGATGCAAATACCATCATTTGCTGGAAATAAATATGTTTTAACTTTCATTGATGATTACACCAGAAAGACATGGGTGTATGTGTTGAAACAGAAAAGTGAAGTGTTTGAGAAATTCTGCCACTTCAAAACTCTTGTTGAGAAACAGTGTGGGCATTATATCAAAGTGCTCAGAACAGATAGAGGTGGAGAGTACATCTCCAAAGACTTTCTACGTTTTTGCAGAGATAACGACATACAAAAGCAGTTCACCGCGAGGTATACACCTCAGCAAAACGGTGTTGCAGAAAGGAAGAATAGGACCATTTTGGACATGATTAGAAGTATGTTGAAGGAAAAAAACTTGCCGCATGAGTATTGGGCTGAAGCTGTCACTTGCACAGTTTACATCTTCAATAGATGCCCAACCAAAGCTGTCATGAACAAAATACCAGAAGAAGCATGGAGTGGACAAAAGCAAACTGTCACTCACATGAGAGTATTCGGCTGTGTAGCATATGCACATGTACCGAATCAGCTAAGGAAGAGGCTTGACAGTAAGGGGGATAAGTGTGTCTTTATTGGCTATTGTGATGAGTCAAAAGCATACAAACTCTATAATCCATCCACCAAGAAATTGATAGTAAGCAGAGATGTGCAGTTCATTGAAGATGAAGCTTGGGATGGAAGATTAGAGAAGACAGTGAATGTGAAGACAATTGTGTCTCACGAAGAAGAAGAGGAAGGGACAACAGCAAATAATCCTTCCTTGGTGGCTCCTCCTCCACCACAGCAAGTACAACAAACCACACCACAAGCTGGAATTCGAACAACCTTGAGAATTCAAGGAAGTGCTTATCCAAGCACACCGCAGGGATCAAAAATACCCTCAAGTTCGAATGGAACTACAAGCACACCAAGAAGACCAAGATTCAGAAATCTGAATGAGATTTATGAACAAGGAGAGGTAAGTAACAATACCGGTCTGAATTCATTATTCGCTTTATATTGTCATGTTGATGACCCAATTCATTTTGAAGATGCTTTAAATGAAGATAAATGGATTGAAGCAATGAATGAAGAAATTGGTGCAATTGAGAAGAGTAAAACATGGGAGTTAGTGGACCTTCCTGAAGGCAAAGATGCCATTGGAGTTAAGTGGGTCTATAAGACCAAAAGCAATGCTGAAGGCAAAATCGATAGGCACAAAGCAAGACTTGTTGTGAAAGGCTACAAGCAGCAACAAGGCAGAGACTATAATGAAACCTTTGCACCAGTAGCAAGGATGGAAACAGTTAGAACAATGTTGTCTATTGCAGCACAGCACAAATGGAAGATTTATCAAATGGATGTTAAATCTGCATTCCTGAATGGAGTGTTAAAAGAAGAGGTTTATGTTGAACAACCTCCAGGCTATGAAGTTGAAGGCCAAGAGCATAAAGTCTATAGACTGAAGAAGGCTCTTTATGGGCTCAAGCAAGCTCCAAGAGCATGGTACATCAGAATAGATGCTTACCTGATTAAGAATGGGTTTGAGAAGTGTGATGGTGAACCCACACTCTACATAAAGGAGAATGACGGTAAGATTCTTATTGTTGTTTTATATGTAGATGATTTAATCTTTACTAGAAATGATGTTTTTCTCATTGCTGATTTTAAAGCAGTCATGAAAAGTGAATTTGAAATGACTGACTTAGGCTTCTTAAGATATTTTCTTGGAATTGAATTAGACCAAAGTGAAAATGGTGTTTTCATTTCCCAAGTTAAATATGTAGAAGCAGTGTTGAAGAGATTTAACATGCAAAATAGCAAGGCAGCTGTGACTCCAACTGTAATGGGGTTGAAATTGAGCAAAGAAGACAGCAGCAAGGATTTTGATCCAAAGTTGTACAAGAGCATAGTTGGCAGCCTCATGTACTTGACTACAACTAGGCCGGACATTATGCACGCTGTGAGTTTAATCTCCAAATTTATGGAAAGACCGAAAGAGACTCATTGGCAGGAAGCCAAGAGGATTCTAAGGTATGTGAATGGAACGAAGGGGTTTGGTATACTTTACTCCTCTTCTGAAAGTTTCATGTTGACAGGTTACACTGACATTGATTGGGCTGGAAGTGTTGATGATAGGAAAAGCACATAGGGATATGTGTTTCATATGGGATCGGGAGCCATCTCATGGGCTTCCAAGAAGAAACCAATTGTGGCTTTGTCAACAACAGAGACAGAGTATGTGGCAGGAACATCAACAACATGCCAAGCAGTATGAATGAGAAGAGTTCTCAAAGATTTGTGTCATGAACAAGAAAAGGGCACAACCATTTATTGTGACAATAGCTCAGCAATAGCATTGTCAAAGAATTATGTTTTTCATAAAAGGACAAAGCACATTGACACCAAGTTTCACTTCATACGTGA
This sequence comes from Pinus albicaulis, assembly GCA_034641835.2. NCBI lineage: Eukaryota > Viridiplantae > Streptophyta > Pinopsida > Pinales > Pinaceae > Pinus > Pinus albicaulis. The sequence goes on from CM076582.1 coordinate 411,527,171, forward strand.
ATTGGTTAACAATGCTGAGATTGTTTTGCAGCACTGCAGAACAGAGGATCAGTTAGCTGACATCTTGACAAAACCATTGGGAAAGAAAAGTTTTGATCATTTCAGGAAATGCCTGGGTATGCTGAAAAACCCAGCAGTTGAAATTAAGGGGGAGTGTTGGAATTTAATTCCAACTACAACATAAAACAGTTGGACAGAAAATCTGATTGCTGTAGATATTTCAGCAAGGTGGATGCCTGAAAGTCATGCAATAAATTTGCAGAAGTTATTGAGCCTGCAGACAGCCGTTTTTATTTTCCAAAAGCCATCACGTTAACTCCCACCGCTTGCAGCATTTAATATGCTGATAAGCTTGAAATATATTTGTATTATTTTATTGTTTAAAGTCAAATATGTTTTTAACATATAAATGTAATGAACAACAGTTCTTTTTAATGTTAGAGAGTTTGAGAAATAGAAAAAGACAGAGCAGGAAACACAGAGGAAAAACAGAGTCGTTGTGTTTTGGAGCAGCAATGCATTCTATAGGCATTTTCAGCAACTCTCTTTGAGTGTCAGCAACTGACTGTGCTGAGTTTCAGCAACTGTCTGCCTGTTGCTAAAACACCAATCTGTGTTAAAAACAGAATTAGTAAAAACAGAGTATGGAGTTTTTTATTATTCCAGAACTGTAGTTCTGAAGAAGTTTGTAATTTTTATTGTCATTTTTATGGTTAATAAAAACAGAGCTTTTCTCCATATCTTCTTTGTCCAGATTTCTCTCATTTCTTTGTGTTGTGTTGAGGAACTTTGCTTCCTCTATTTTTTTCGAAATTTTCAGAAATTTCCATCATTCATGGAAGGACGGCACATATTCAGCTTGGAACCATTCTGCTTCTTTGGTGAAAGCTTCAAGTTGGATTTCCCACTGCCATATATCATATTATAGATAAATTCATAATCAGTATTTAATTACTAATGTAGGAAATGAAAAGTTTTTCTAATGTTAGGTCTAAGACTTTTGTGATTCATAATATAGATAAAAAAACGTTATGATTAATCACATCATTAAAATTAAGTCAATTTTAATAATGTGATTAATCCGAAAATTCTCTTAGCTCCTCTAATATCAAGCCAAACTTGTAAATTACTTAATACATACTAAATTTCGAATGTAAGGTAGCACGTCGTGCCCCTGCCTCTTGCTCCCTTTTTCTGCTATTTCATTAACCAAATTGTAAAGACCCAGGAAGCATATTTTCATGTGTTCTGGCATTCGGTGTAACAGAGAGTGATCCCATCTAAAGCAAAGACAAAGAATAGGCATGTGTTTAGAATCATAGAAAGTTTTTCCTTTCATCTATTATTCTTAGATCCAAAGAAATTAAATCTCCACCTTTTAACTGTTTTATTGAATAGTTTGATGTCTTCAACAGATCCATGTGCGTCATATAGATCGTCTAAAATGACAATGCAGATGCTAGATTTCGTATAAACAGCTCTACAGGTAGCAAGTTCTAGTTCAAGCATAGTAGACACTATTGAGAAAAATATTTCAGTCACACGGTCGCGTGTAAAATTGAGCTCTGCGAAACCTGATGATTTCCACCACCTAATTGGTCATGCACTAGGTTAGATTTCAGTACGTAAGATAGAGTTAAATTGAATGAAATATTGATTAGAAATAAATAGCACGTAGGTAAGATAGGCTTAATTAATCATTGAAACATTGAATTAAAAACTAAATTAGCTGCAAGTAGCACCTTTTAAGCTCGCGAAGCTCCTTTTGGTGTATAGATTGCACATGATTGAAGTCAAGTTTGGCCAGTTCCAGGTATTTCTCGTTGTTAATATATGGCATCCTGCTCCCCTCAATTATACATTATAATATTTTACGTTTAGTATGCTAAACCAATATTGAGTTCAACGATTATACAATAAAATATTTTACGTTTATTGAGTTCAATGGTACTATATTGTAAATTAAAATTAGAAATATTATATAGCGTATATGTCTTACATATACATAACTTTCTCGAGCCATGCATCGTTTGGCCCGTAATGTTCAATGTAGCTTCTAGCCTGCAGCCTTGGCAGACTCCTATGCCATGGATATCTGAGGGCATACACCACCTGCAAATAAAGTTGCCAAAGTACAAAGTATATTACATATGATCACTGATAGTGAGGTTTACTAGGTGGTAGCAAGAGTGAGATGTTAAAAGAGGCGGAAATATTATATACCTCTCCCCGAATGTTCTTTTTAAGAGTACCCCATTTGTCTAACGCATCCAAATCTTGCAACACATTCCACAGATACCTTTCAGTACAGTGTTTTGCTTCTTCCATGACCGTTTCTCCGGCAAATGCAACATGTGAGCAACGATTGATGTTTAACATGTTTGTAACTCCTCTCTCTGTTTGACCCATGAAACGAAAGAACTTGCCATTCTCATCTCTAAATGTTTTTAAAACATCTGCCAAGAAATTTGGTTGCAGAATTCAGCAGAGTGAAAGAAACCAAAGACTTGGTTGTTGGCGCAATAGCCAGCGGCTAGATATATATAGATATAGCTCTCTACATGAATACATTCATTTACCTGAGGATACATTGTATCCATGTAGTCTCAACATTCGAAGCCCCATTTCCATAACATCAATATCAGCCACAGGACTCTCTCTCGCCCATCCAATGCCTCTTTCGTCCCAATGGCTGCGCATCAATTTCAAATATTATTAAATTCAGGCATTATTAATGAGCTGATCAAGAAGTGAATGGCTAAGGATACCTGTAAACATAATCCAACGCGTCCTTGATAGCCATTCAACAGTATCAACGGCCCACAAACGTTCCATCACATCAAGCGGATAATGGCACAGCACTACAATAACAAGTTCTCCATTGTTAATCTTCACTTAAATTTCAATCAATTTCACAATCCAAATCTTCAGGAAATAAAATTTTTATGTTGATACCTACCGTGGTTTCCGAATTTCATTAAAACGAAGTTCAAAAATTCCAAGCACTTGGTGTTCCCTGTACGCATGAATACAGCCGCCGTAGATGCGGGCGAGCTAAGGAATGATCCATCCTTGCATTGAAGTTTGATGATTTTGTGGCAGTCTACTATTTCTTGAAGGCCTTCCAAATAATACAAGAATAATGTTGGAACTGTATAGAGAACATCATTAGTTGGAATCCTGATCCAAACACCACCACAACGGTAAGGGAAATTGATAATGACATAAAGAAATGGCAATTTTATCAGAGCATCGTGATCAGAGTTTATCGAATTACATTTTGAGCTTAGCCTCCCGCTTCTCATTGATGTTTTACTTGTGGCTCGGGCTTAGCTTGCTACCCTATTTTCAAAAACTTAGCAAGTATTATGCCTCATGAACCATTCTAAGTGGGCTTGATTGTGGGAAAAACTCCACAGTTAACCGCACTTGAGCTAGGGGTGATTTGGGATGGGTGACCTCTTGAGAAGTCCTGGTTACTAGGTGCAAGCTCCAGAAGTGATGATTGATGCTATGTGATTCATTTCGCTAGTTTCAATCCCACTTCTTCGCCCCTGTGAGCATCACATGATGCAATGAGTGCTAAGTGGACTATTCAAAAATAATGAGAAATTAGTCAGTTCAGACTACCTCTCATGTAAATGGTCATAAATGAATGACTTACTTAACACAGTTGAATCCCAAAAAATAATACCTAATATAATGCACTGTGAAAACCCCTCAATACTTAAATACAAAAGAGTGTAGGGAGCCTTAATTGAATGGTTCATGAGGCACAATAATTGCTAAGGTTTTGAAAATGACGTTGAAATCTAAGTGGGCTTGATTGTGGGGAAAAATCCACAGTTAAGCTTGCTTGAGCTAGAGGCGATCTGGGATGGGTGACCTCTCAGGAAGTCCTGGTCACCGGGTGCAAGCCCCAGAAGTGATGATTGACGCTTTGTGATTCATTTCACTAGTTTCAATCCCACTTATTCACCCCTGTGAGCATTACTCGATGCAATGAGTGCTAAGTGGACTATTCAAAATTCATGAGAAATTATTCAGTTAGGACTACCTCTCATGGAAATTTTCATAGATCAATGACTTAATTAACGCAAATGAATCCCAAAAAATGATATCTAATACAATGCACTGCACAAACCCCTCAATACTTAAATACAAAAGAGTGAAGGGAGCTATACTTGAATGGTTCATGAGGAAAAATACTTTCTAAGGTTTTAAAAATGAGGTAGCAAGCTAAGTGGGCTTGATTGTGGGGAAAAATCCACAATTAAGCTTGCTTGAGCCAGAGGAAATCTGGGATGGGTGACCTCCCTGGAAGTCTTGGTTTCCGGGTACAAACCCCGTAAGTGATTATTGACACTATGTGATTCATTTCACTAGTTTCAATCCCACTTCTTCACCCCTGTGAGCATCACCCGATGCAATGAGTTCTAAGTGGACTATTACAAAATCATGAGAAATTAGTCAGTTATGAATACCCCTCATGGAAACGGTCATAGATGAATGACTTAATTAACGTATTTGAATCCCAAAAATTATATATAATGAGATATATTATTCAATGGCATGATACACATAAATATAATCTAGTGATTTTTGGTTTAATTTTCCAAACGGTTTATTGGACTCTGTATCACAGTTCATATTCCTTTTCACCAACCATAACGTATCAGGTGTCCAAAATTTCCCCACCTCCCCCAATCTGAAGGGATGTATCTAAATCCAAGAAGAGAGCTAAAATGTTGGATGTGCCATCTCGATATGGTGTTTTAAGGAAGGTCACAAACTAAATCGGCAGATATAGCCAAAGTTCTACTAGTGAAGATTTAAGGAAGACCACAAACCAAAGGGGTAGCATAAGTTGAATTATTATACCAATGGTCATTTAAGGAAGACCATAAACCAAAGTGTAGCAAAATCTAAGGTATTCTACTAGTGGTGTTTCAAGGTTGACCACCAGCTATGCGACCTGGCTCGAAGTAGTTCCTGGAACAATCCCTAATATAGCCTAGAAACTTTTTCCTTCTGTAAAGTGGAAATTCTCTTTGATGATAGTTTAAAGATGAAAAAAAACTAATGAAATAGTGTTTTCAATATGACCACAAATTGGAACCTTGAAAAACCAGTAAGTCTTCTACTAAGTGGTGATTTAAGGAGGACCACAAACCAAATCATCCTCATGGAACATAATTTTTTATTTAGCTACAAACATGAATTTGGCTCTTTCTAATTCTAGCTACATGTTCTGGTTTTACCTGGGGCTCGGGCTTAATTGATATGACCTCGAAACTAGCAGTTGACTATCAGTTCCCCCTATTAGATACAAGGTGAGAAAATGAATTTTCAATACTCAAGAATAAATTATATAATGTGATCGATATATCTTCCTGTTTGTTGAAGACCATTTCTAAGAAGTGATTCATCCAAGGGGAAATTTTTATCTTACAATAGATTTGAATCTGGAACATTTGTCTAAATGTTGAGTATGTTTTCCACAATGCTCACAAGAGTGAAGATAAAAATATTGATCTTTCATGTGGTCAACTTTATGACAATGTTGGCAATTGAGAATTTGATGTGAAGGTGGAGCATGAGAATATTATTTTTCTAGAAGAAACCAAAAATTTTGAAATTGGATTATTTTGAAATAGTATGGAACGTGAAAGGTCACTTCCTTTTTGCATCCAAGAATAGTTGTATGCTTGTTGTTGATGACTTCTTCCAAAGGTTTGATGATAGGCTTGGTAAGTGCAAGAAAAAAAAATTCATCTTCATTAGAATACACTCCTAAAGTGGAATCATCAATATGACCATGTATTGTATGTTGATGGGAATCATTCTAAAATAGAGAATTTTTCAGAACAAGAACCAATTCAAAATGTTGATTCCTTCATTGTAATTCATGTTGTTGAAGTTGTGATTCAAGCTTAAGAAACTTGATTTTGTCTTGTGAACCCTATAAACTAATTAAAACATTGATGAAAATGAATTTTTCAATTTTGATTGTATTTTAGTTTTGACACCATTGCACCTACTAAAAGTCAAGGGGTCTCCCCGATGTGTGGTATGAATTAGACCTCACATCGCTTGGGATAGGAGCCCCATCCAGAATATGGCTCGATTATCATTTTCATAAAGGTTTACCTTAGCTCTAACTATCAAAAAGAGAGAGGTGTGCATATGTGCCTTCGAAAAGAAAGTAAGTGTTTCTGGTGAGTATTTGGTTGTAGGTGTGTTGAGGTTCTTCTACTACGGAGGGGAAGAAAAGTGAGCCCCTAAGAGAGAGGTAATAGTACCACCCTAGTAGAGACACACACAAACAAGAATGATTTGTCTAACATCTAGTGGAATAGTCCAAAAATATGTGACATATATTGCAATCAACAAAAAAAAATGTGTGTCTAACATCCATCGGAATAGTGCACAAATATGTGACAATCATAGAAACCATTACAACACATTTTCAGCAGGATAAGCACTAAAATAATGAAAATAGTTCAGCTACTTTAGCACAGTTGAAAGAAAACATGAATTACATTCATAGAACAATATTGAAAATATTCATAATCCATGCATGAAGAATGTGTTGGTCATCAAGCTTCAGATATTAAGTAAAAGTACCAAGACACATGTATACAATGAACACCACTAGCTCCAACAATTGAGCACTGGAGCCACTCTTTTCTCCCCAAAAGAACTAGCTTGTCTCTCTAATTCCTTGCGGGGGGAGCCAAAGTGAAAATTCCTTTGTTCATACAATCAGGGTGTATATATCACCAATGGGTTGGTGATGCTTCTCCTTCTTTGTGACTCTTTGACCACCCTCATGACTCTTTGACTTCCTATGACTTTTCGAGTTTACATGACTCTTCAAATTTTGTACATGTTGTTGAAGTCCAACAAGAAATTATAGCACACACACTATTGTCGGACTAACAGGTCCTAGCAATACATTAGTGTGAAGGCCAATTTAATTAATTAAATTGGTGCAGTGTCTAATTTAATTTTCCGTTAATTAAGTTGGACAGTAGATTGTAATCTTATCTCAAAATCACTTGTAAAAGTTAACTGAGTGTGATAAACTTAGTTAGCTCATGAATTTCTAGTTGAGGAAAGTTGGTGAGGCATACAGAGTGATTCTATTAGTTATGGAGTTCGAATTGCTGTTGGTGCATTAGTTAATGCATGAGAAATCAGTTAGCTCAATCTTGGTGAGTTAAAGTCATTTGAGCTAGTTGTAACTGATTGTTGCACTAGTGAGATATCAAGTGAATTAAATATTATTTAATTCATAATCAGTGATCTAACATGCAACTAATGATTTACTATTAATAACTACATGCATGTCAATTCCAGTGGAGACCCAATTGAGAAAAAGGTTAAAGGGATGTTAACTATCAGTTGTAGCATTAATGGGTTTCACACATGAAACCAAACACACATTGGATTTCCCATGATGCTTGTGAAATTTTGGAAGGAAAAAATTCCTAAAGAATAGGGATTGCATTCATCAGGATTTTCACAAGCAAGGCAGGCTATTTAGAGGCTGAGAATTGGCTAATTGTTGGTCAATTTTGTCCGGGACAGTGTGAGACAGTTGTGAGAGTGCAAGAGACTCTTGTGAGAAGAGTGTTTTGTAATTGTTTCATGATTCCATGGTTAATATACAATAGAAGATAGAGGGGTTTTGAGCAACAAGCTTTCCCCAGGAAATTATTTGTCTTGTGGTTTAATTTGATTCTTTCTTTAATTTTCGTGATTGTCGATTGTGTTTATTTTCTGCAATTGATTTCTAGAAGGATTGAGTATATAGCTTTAGTACATTGCTTGATTTCATTGAATATATTGATATACATATGTTTGTATAGTTTCCACATTGTACCAGATTACATGAAATCACCATAGTGGAGGAGAAGCTGAGTTTGTGACTGAATAGAATTTGAATTTTCAAAAGTATTCTTGGTGTAATAGGTGGATCAGGATCGAAATGGATTTCAATAGCTTGAGATTGGAGTATGAAACCGAGGAAGCTCTAACTATATTGTGTGGAAAGACATAATAGAGGCAATACTATAGGAAAATGGGTTGAAAGAATTCATACTCCAATATCAAGCCATTGAAAGCCATTTCGATCCTGATCCACTTGTCACACCAAGAATAATTTTGCAAATTTGAATTCTATTCAATTACAAACTCAATTTCTTCTCCACTATAGTGATTTCCTATGCTCTAATACCATGTAGAAACTATACAAACATATGTATATCAATAGATTCAATGCAATCAAGCAATGTATTAAAGCTAGAGATTTAATCCTTATACAAAACAATTGCGGAAAACAAACATGATCTCCAATCTCAACAAGTAAAGAAAGAAGAAAATAAAACCACAACATAGATATTTTCCTGGGGAAACCTTGCTACTCAAAAACCGTATATATTCTATTGTATGTTCAACATGGAATCATGAAATAATTACAATGCATTCTTCTCACAAAATTCTCCTTCACTCTCACAACTATCTCACACTGACCTAGACAAAAATCGACAAACACTTAGCCAATTTCCTTCCTCTAATCATCTTGTCTTTCTTGTGCAATTCCTGATGAATGAAATCCCTATTCTTTAGGAATTTTTTCCTTCCAAAACCCCCCAAGAATCATGGGAAATCCAATGTATGTATTGTTGCATGTGTGCAACCTACTAATGCTACAACTGATAGTTAACATCCCTTTAACCTTTGTCTCAACTGGGTCTCCAATGGAACTGACATGCATGCATTTATTACTAGTAAATCATCAGTTGCATGGCATATCACTGATTTTGAATTAAATATGATTTAATTCACTTGAGCTCTCACTAGTGCAACAAAAAGTTACAACTAGTTCAACTGACTTTAACTCACCTAACTGAGTTAACTGATTATTCGTGCATTAAACTAATGCACTAACTGCAACTCGAATTCCATAACTAATAGAGTCACTCTACATGCCTCAGCAACCACCCTCAACTCAAAATTCATGAGCTAACTGATTTTATCACACTTAGTTAACTTTTATAAGTGATTATGAGATAGGAATACATTTTATTGTCCAATTTAATTAAGGGAAAATTAAATTAGACACTGCACCAATTTATTAACTTAAATTGGCTTTCACACTGATGTGTCGCTTGGACCCATGATCCCACGATCCCACATTAGTGTGTGAGTTGCATTCTCTTGTTGACTTTCAACAATTTGATATGTCCTCTAAACACTACAACAACATAAGTTGTGTGAAAATTTGGAGAAATGCAATTTCGGCATAACCCACTTTCAATATCTAGGATACGCTATTAATGAGCGGGGGGTGCATGTGGACCTAGCCAAGATCTGGGTCATTCAGGATTGACCATTCCCAACCACTCTAACAAAGATTCGTAAATTTCTGCGTCTTGCCAATTTCTACCACGGGTTCGTGTTGGGGTTCTCTTATATTACTTGGCCTTTGAGTCAAGCCACCAAGGGAGGAGAAAAAAAATTTATTTTGGTACGAATCTCAACAAAAGGTGTTCGCAGAGTTGAAGCATCACCTCTACTCTGCACCAATGTTCACATTACCAGACTTGCAACAACCATTTGAGATCGAGAAATATGCCTTTGACTATGATATTGGGGCAATACTTACTCAACAAGGGCATCTAATGGCATATCACAACAACACTCTTTCATACACAGTCCAAAAGTATCCCATTATGAAAAAGAGATGTATTCCATTGTTCAGGCTTGTCGAAAATGGAAGCATTACATTTTGGGGAAGGAAATAGCCATCCAAATAGATCACCGACCTATGTAGTTCATACAGACACAAGGAAAGTTGCAGAATGATCGCCATCGAAAAAGGTCAACCTACCTATAACAGTTCCATTTGAACATCGAGTATAAGAAGGGAACCACCAAAAATGTTGCATATTGCCTCAATTGACCATTGATCATGGCGCTAACCACTGTGCTCGACTATTGTGGGCACGAGACTTCGAGTTGGCCGCATCTCTACAAAAGTGATCCAGAATTCTGTAACACATCCCAGACACTCCTAGAGGGTAAGAAAGTTCCATATTTTCACCTCCAGGATGCACTGTTATGCCTCTTGGGACACCTCTATGTTCCTTCAAGTGAGCATGCCAAAATTATTTGGGAATTGCACTAAATTCAGGTCGTTGGAAATTTCAGGGTCGAGAAAATAGTTGCAATACTGTAGAATTATTTCTATTGGCTAAACCTTCGACATAATGTCAGGAAGTACATCAGATTTTACACTTCCTGCTCCATTTCCAAACCAACCATCAAGAACAAATGCCTATATACTTTTTTTCCTACCCCTAGTCGACCGTGGGAATCCATATGCATGGATTACATGACAGGTTTTCCTTCTACCATGCATGGCAATGACTATGTTTTTGTGGTCATTGATAGGTTATCTAACATGGCCATTATGGTGGCCTACAAGAAGAATATCATAGCAGAAGCCACTTCTAAACTCTTCTTTGAGTGAGTTTGGTTACACTTTGGGATCCCATAGTCCATTATCTCAGATCAGGACAACATTTTCCTCAATACATCTTTTTCAATTCTTTGGTCGATGCTGGACCCCAATATCACTAAGTCCACAGCTTTCCACTTCCAAACTACTGGCCAAAAAAATTTTGTCAACAAGATGATTGTGCACACACTACGCATGTACAACTCAGAGCATCCATGCACATGGGATGAAAGCCTACACTATGTCCAACACAACTATAATCGTGCTCTTCACAGTTCAACTGGTCAAAGTCCCTTTTAGGTGGGCTTCGGATTCCAACCACTATGTCCCATTAATGTGGCCATGCCTTTTGCAGCTACTTAGGAATATTCATATCGTGTCCAGTCCGAAGCCGACAAGGAAAACAGCTTCATTGAGCGCATTCAACACATCCACCAACATGTCCATGACATATTGGACAAAGCCAATGCTAAGGAAAAGTAGTGACATGATCAACATCGGGTGCCACAGAAGTTTCAGATGGATGTTGTGAAACCAATTCCAAAAATAGAAGAAAAGAGATATCAACGCCTTAGAAATAATCCACTTCGAGGGGCCAACCTCCAATACATTACATGAATGAAAAATTCTTGGATGATACAAAGAACAAAACCTCCTTTCTATATATAGAAGTCCGTGGGGCCACAATGTAATCCTAGTGGGGCCACAATGTAACCCTATCCGACCTAACAATAATAATGTAAGCACACAATAATAACAATATGGGGGTTACAGGGGTACAAAAATAAAAATAAGGGGGGCTACACTAACATAGTAAGGGACTACACTATTAATATAGGGACTTAACATTCCCCTCTCCTTCAAACAAGTTTTGTCCTCAACGCTTGATCATTTCTTGATGCTTCTGTATAAAATTCTCATCCTCCCATGTGGAATCTTCTACAGGAAATTTCTTCTACTTGCTGAGATACTCTAAAATTGATCGTACTTGTTGAGTTCTTATTTTTATGACTGCTTCATAACTTCTTTCGATGTGATGTTGATCTTCTTGTTGTTTCATTATATTCTGCACCAAATTTAGGTTATCCTTTGAGAGTTGGAGAACTTGTTGTTTATGCTCGAAGTGATCTTCCACTAATTTATCATCCATATTAGCTATTATTTTATCCTTCAAACCATCCAACTTAGCCTCCATTTCTGATTTTAAACCATCTATGTCATCTTCGATTGCTCTTCGCAAGATCAAAATTTGTTGCACTTGGTACCGTAATTTTGATATCTCATACTACAATTCTTCCTCTTCATGCATCATAGTATAGCTTTTTGAGGGCTTAATGGGTATGGAATAATTTTTTTGAGGCATTATAGAACCCAATACTGATAAAAATTCTAAAATATGCCCTTGGAATCACTTCAAACTACCTTTTCAAACAAGCATTATGCAATTTTAAAAACCAAATACACACCTTTTTCTTGCTTTAGAGGAGCTCGATATTGAAACTAAATATCTATGTGATTTCAAATCTTCAATATCTAAAATTTAGCCCTGAGGTAGCCCACTGAATCCTCTTTTGAATCCATAGGTCTGACCTGATTTGGATTCTTCAAGGCAAAGTTATGTCCAATCTCCCACAATGACCTAATTATGGACTAGTTCAGTAGAGCGAAATTCTATGACTTGCAACGTGTCATTGTTTCCTCCTTTGGCTCTGAAATTGATAGAACAGAAACTACAGTCTGTGTACTTGCGGCCACTTTTTACATCATTCCAATATGATGCTCAGAGAGAGAGTTATGAATATTTTCCCACGATCACCTCTTTACGATGAAATTCGGGAGCCTGAACAATCCCTAAATTCCATAGATCATATCTCCAAAAATATTACGAACCAAGATCTAAAATTTTTACAGGAGTTTCCTTAGGAGTTCGACTTCGCTCTGCGAAAATTTTAGCTTCTGAAACCTTGTAGAAACAAATTTATAGTGAAAATTTTTTGATGACATGTTTAGGTTAAATTCAGGAGCCTACAAAACGACCTAACTTCCAAAGATCATATCTCTGAAACTATTGTGAACCAAGCTCTGAAATTTTGTGATGATGTGTCTTAGGATTTCAACTTCGTACTCTAAAAAGTTCAGCTTCTGAACCTTCATATAAAAACGTTATAGCGAAAATGCAAGGATGACTTGTTTGGAGCAGCGAAACCCTAGAATCCAAAGCTCTAATACCAAATGTTGTGAAACTAGCTCCAAAAATAGAAGAAAAGAGATATCAATGCCTTAGAAATAAGCCATTTCAAGGGGGCAACCTCCAATACATTACATGAATGAAAAATTCTTGGATTATACAAATGACAAAACCTCCTTTCTATATATAGGAGTCCATGGGGCCACAATGTAACCCTAGTTGACCTAACAATAATAATGTAAGGGCACAATAATAACAATATTGGGGTTACAGGGGTACAACAATAACAATAAAGGGGGCTACACTAACATAATAAGGGACTACACTATTAATATAGGGACTTAACAGTGGGAGACAAAGTTTGGCTACATTTGTAGAAGGAGTTCCTCATTAATCCCCACCGCAAGCTTCGACTGCTCTTGTATGGGCCATATACCATCACCAAGGTTATATGGGACAATTCCTTTGAGCTAATTGTTCCACCATTCATTGGTCTACACCCGATGTTTAATGTGGAACGACTTCGACCCTACTTTCCACCATTGTCAGACACATCCGACATTGCAGAACAACTCACACTAACAGAGTTAAACCCATACTGCATGGAACAAGCCACAAATGATCAGATCGTGGACACACAGATCAAGAACACTCACTAGAAAAATATCCATTTGTATCGGGTTGTAAAATCTGGCCAACTCCTGCACCAAGGCATGTGGCTCAATAGGGACCAAGTTCGACAGAAGTTTCCTCATCTCATGGAGGAACTCAACGCAATTGGGACCATTTCTTCCTAAGGGGGGAGGACTGAACCATGTGGATATTGGTGGCCACCTACCTATTCCATTTGCACCCCCACCATTGTTTCTTTCAGTTTTTCAATTTTCTTAATTGTAGCACAATTTAGTATTTTCAGAATAATTTTAGGTCCTAAACTTTAGGAGTTTTTTTGAGGCCCTACAAGATGATGAAAGATATTTTATTCCTCGGATACATCTTTCTAATGAGGTATTGCGTGCGTCAAAAGAATATCACATGCCAAAGTTACGTCCTCGGGAAATGGACATACCAATTTACCCAAACAAGGTCCATAGTTTTGGCGCTTCATCTCCCAGGGTAAGGTCTTCGGATATTTAGGGTTTTATATTATTTCTCAATAATAAATATACCTTCTAGCCTCATTGTAACATATTTTAGAAGCATGTAGCCACCACATCTCTTCTCAAAGATAAGCTACCATTGCCTAAGATGGTTTATTTCCATTTTATCTGTAAGCTTATTTCAGTTATTTGATATTAATTAAATGAAGTATATTTTTTGTTGCATCTCTGTGTTTATGTTTATTTTTGTATTTATTTGTGTTCCTGCATAAATCCCATCTGCTAGTAGTGGTTTAATATCAATCCCATTTGCTAGTAGTGGTTCATTCATGCACTTTTTGGAACCTTTTAATCTAGCTCTCCTTGGTTTGTGTGAGGCCTTCTAATCGACTGGATCCTGCAACCCCCATCCAATAACATGTGTGTAAAGAGGAGGAGGGCTCCTGAAATAAATGGAAATATATATAGGTAAGAGAGTACTCCTCTTTTATGAATGGGAGGTGTAGAGTAGTGGAAAAAATAGACACAAAAGAATAAGGATTAGAAATGAAGAAACATGGATAAATAAAAAAAGTGAAAAAGAAAAGAACAAAATGGAAAAGAGAGGAAAAGTGGAGAAGAAAATAAAATTTGAAGAAAATTGTATAATTATAGATAAATCATAAGCATTAGGATACTATCGGGGGGGATAATTACTATGATAGAAGTATAGGCTACATATCTATCAATATTTGGCTTGAGAGTTTACCATACATTAGAAAGGATTTGATCTGGATAGTATAATACAGGTTCAAAAAAAGGTGTTAAGGTCTAGAAGGGTTAATTTTATTGCCGCATGCCTTATATAGGTGTTAAGGTCTAGAAGGGCACAAGTTTGTCTTCCCATGTCTTGTATTATTCTAAGGTGTATAGAATGAAAGATACTGTATATTTGAACAATAAGCAGAATATTTGGAAAATGACTAAACTATAAGGAAAAAATTATTGTATATTCATTTTATCTGAATATTGAAATGGAGGTTTGGAAATATTAAGATGTATGGTGGGGATGACATATATCAATTATTATAATCGCTAATCTTGAGGCACTTGATTAAATTGAAACTTTTAATGCATAATTTCATTATGAATCATTTATCATACACTAATTAACCTCATTCTTAAATTGATCCTAGCTCAATCATAATGAAATTTGAATTTTCTTCAAGGAAATTGATATTTCCTATCAAGTGGAATACTGGTAAATTATTAAGGAATGCTCATTTTGTGGTAATATTATTAAATAATGGGGCGAGCTTGGCTAGTGAGAATATGGCATTGTTACAGTTCTCATCCAAGTTCAACATTTCAAAAATGTGGCGAATATGCTTCTCGAGACCTCTAAGGATGTGTCCCTTTTAAAGGAGACGGTTGTGAAAAATAAAATATTTTGGATATATACACCATACCATGATGGCGTGAACCATGGCCCTCCATTGACTAAGTAGATACTCTTTTCAGCCCAACTCCTAAAAAAATGAAATTTATTAAAAATTAATTTAACTCACTAGATTGATAAAAAAAATCAATTCCATATGTATACACATGTACATGCATAAAATTATATATCAAATACCAATTGAACATTTAATATAAATACCACGATCATGATGGAAATCCCCCGATCCATGATCGCCCCCTCTCGTAGATGCATGAGACTCTATTGATGTTTGCCTCAAAGAACCACATCGAAAATAATCATCCATGATATGTATGTATATCTATAGATATATGGGAACTTCTTTTCATTCATATGCTCATTTTGGATGTATTAGTCTCGACCTTCAAAATGGAAACTAATAATGGAAACATCTTCACATTTACCCTCTACATCCATAGAATTCAATGATAATTTCTCTTTGATCTTGTTAAATCCTTTATTTCCTTCAGTACTTCTATTGGCTTCTTATTCTAGTAGTTTCACTTATTCCCTCTATATTGGAATTATTTTATACCACAAATTCTTTATTTTGATCACCAATTTTGAAAACTAGTGCAATAGTGAGTAGTTCCTTTAATAGTTGGAAGCTTTCCTCATTGTTTGGTGTCCATTCAAATTTAGTTTTTTCTTTTTTAAGGTGATTATGTATGTAATATTTGGAATTGATTCAAAATTTTTAAAAAATAGTGTAGTCACGGAATGATGAACATAAGGATGATGACAAGACCATAATAGAAGTAAAAGCAGTGAGAAAAATAGAGCCCTAAGAATTGTGAATGCGATATTCAAAGTTGTAGGGAGGATTCAAAGAGAACTTGTGTTTTATTTAAGTATATATTTGTTGATGAGTGTATAGGGATAAAAAATAGGCTAAAGGTTGAAAGATATGAGAAGGAATGGCATAATAGGAAATCCCAAAGATATTATGTACCATGAGAAAAGAATAAATTAAGGATGATGAAAGCAAGTTCAATATAAAATGAAAAAAATTATAAAATGTGCCCTTCATTGATGGGGAGGTATTTAAATAGGATGGAGTGGAAAATAAATATGTACTAGAATAATAATTCATAGGAACCATTATTTTACCTAGTGCATATTGTCATTATTTAGTAGTAGGAATAAGAAGGATGTGCAATGTTGCACATCTAGAAGATAGGCCCATTACAATTGAAAGGTTAGAAGAAGTAAGGATGGATTAATTGAAAATGTTAGAAAAAAAATGAAGGATGAATATTTGGTTAACATAGCCAATGAAGAAATAAAATATTCTAACAAAAAATATTCATGGTTTTTAGCACTAAATATAAAGAACAAAACTAGAAGTATATGGGAAAGTGAAGAAGATGATTGGATAGAATTACATGAATGAGGAAGATGAAGAAAATAATAGAAGGAAGTTTATTGTTTCCATGCAATATGAAGATGAAAGTTTGCTTACTCTATTAAAGGCCCAAGAAAGTAAGAAAATTGCACTTTCAAGTGTAAGTCGAAAGATAAAAGGCACAAGGGATTGCATTGAGCTAGAGATGAAGCCATGTTACACTATGAGAAATATTATTATTGTGAAAGGCTCAATGAAAAATGGGAAAATATCCAAAGCCAAAGTTTAGAATTGAAGGGAGTTCAAGGTGTCGAAGAAGAAAAAGAGACACAAAATTTCCTATTGGCATGTTGAAATCGTGTGTGTATTGAAGAAAATTGATGAAGAATAATATGTATATTGAATTATTTCCCAAGTAAGTGAAAGTGCATAAGAAGGTGTATCAATAGTTACAATGGGGAAGCTATGTTTCTGAGCAAATTATTGATGTAAGAACTTTAGTAAAGAAGTTTAAGGAAGGAGATCTTATGTTAGTGAATTTGAGGAAGGCAACGGCCTCGAAGAATCCATTTGGATCTAGGAAGTAGAGTTGGAATGAATCACTTAGTATTCACATGATTATTTTATGAGTCTTGTTAGTAGGGGCACACATTTTCTTCTTAACTAGGGCATATACTATCACCCTCCCATTAGCTCTTATCACATGAATATTATGATGAAAGGGGGTCAAGCCGTCAATGAAAATTGAGTTTTTAAATCTCAATCACATCTGCTAGTAGTGGTTCATCCATGCACTTTTTGGAACCTTTTAATCTACCACTCCTTGGTTTGTGTGAGCCCTTCTAGTTGATTGGATCCTCCAACCCTCATCCAATAACATGTGCATAAAGAGGAAGAAGGCTCATGAAATAAATGAAAAGATAGAGAGGTAAGAGAGTACTCCTCTTTGATGAATGGGAGGTGTAGAAGAGTAGTGGAGAAAATAGACACAAAAAAATAAGAAAATGAAGAAACATGGAGAAATTAAAAAAAAAGTGAAAAATGAAGAGAACAAAATGGAGAAAAGAGGAAAACTTGAGAAGAAAAAAATCTTTATATTCATACTTGTAAATTATTTCTAATCTTCATTTAGACTAAAATCAAAACATCATTATTTAGTAATTAAAGATGTAAATATTAAATTAAAAATATTATTAATTGATAAAAATTAATTAATATTACCCCAATGATTTCCTTTAAATTGCAACCATATAAATTGTTCATCACCTAATAATTAATAAACAATTGTAAATTTTTTTAACTTTAAAAGTATATAGGGGTGTTTTTCATATTTTGTTATTTTTATTTTATGATTCTTATTATAAGTTATATTTATGATTATGATATTTTTTATTTATGATTTTAATGGGAGAAAACTTGAATAATGAAAATTAATATTAAAATGTAAAAAGTTAATTGTTAACATATAAATTATAGTTGTAAAAGTGTTCAAATTTCTAGTAATTTTATATAATTCAAATCTAGAGGGGTAGAGTATGTACATATAGGTGAATTTTAATAGTCAAATCATTACTCAAAGGCAGTTCCTTCATCCTATATATAAAGAAATATTAAACACCAATTTGAACTATCCCTTGGTATCTAGAGTAATGGTCAACTCGGCCAATCTTGTTTCACAAGGAGTTGATTCCAACCACTACCATTATAAACTCTAGTCTCGTGGCACATAATACTTCATTTACCCAACCACAAGTTAAAATTAAATTCCAACCACTACCATTATAAACTCTAGTCTCGTGGCACATAATACTTCATTTACACAACCACAAGTTAAAATTAAACTATTGTTATTATTATAATATAAAATTTTAATATTTTTATTAAATTGAAAAAAATTACTATCTATAAAATTAAATTTTCATTTTTTTAAATGAAAACTTAAATCTTTAAAATTTAATTCTTAAAAATTTAAAACAATAATTAAAAAATAATTTAACTCGCTATGATAAAAAAACAATTTCATATGTATACACATGTATGTACATAAGATTATATTCAAATATCAATTAAAAACTAGAACATTTAATATAAATACCATGATCATGATGGGCATCCCCTGATCCATGATCGCTCCCTCTCGTAGATGCATGATACTCTATTGATGTTCACCTCAAATAATCATGTGGTAAATTATCATCCATGATATCTATGGATATCTATAGATACATAGATACATGGGAACTTTTTTTTTCATTCATATGCTCCTTTTGGATGTATTAGTCTTGACTTTCACAATGGAAATTAATAATGGAAACATCTTCACATTTACCCTTTACATCCATAGAATTCAATGATAATTTCTCTTTGATCTTGTTAAATCCTTTATTTCTTCCATGGCTTCTATTGGCTTCTTATTCTAATAGTTTCACTAATTCCATCTTTATGGGAATTAGTTGATACCAAAAATTCTTCATTTTGATGAACAATTTTGAAAACTAGTGCAATAGTGAGTAGTTCCTTTAATAGTTGGAAGCTTTCCTCATTCTTTGGTGTCCATTCAAATTTAGTTCTTTCTTTTGTAAGGTGATTATTTGTGTAATCTTTGGAATTTATTCAAAAATTATAAAAACTAGTGTAGTCACAGAATGATGAACATAAGGATGATGAGAATACCATAATAGAAGTAAAAGAAATGAGAAAAAGGTAGCCTTAAGAGTTGTGAATGCAATAATCAAAGTTGTATGGAGGATTCAAAGAGAACTTGTGTTTTATTTAAGTATCTATTTGTTTATGAGTGTATAGGAATAACAATAGGATAAAGGTTGAAATATATGAGAAGGAAGGGCATAATACGAAATCCCAAGGATATTATGTATCGTGAGAAAATAATATCTTAAGGATGATGAAAGCAAGCTCAATATAAAATAAAAAAAATTATAAAATGTGCCCTGCATTGATGGGGAGTTATTTAAATAGGATGGAGTGTAAAATAAAGATGTACTAGAATAATAATTCATAGTAACCATTATTTTCCCTAGTGCATATTTTCATTCTTCAGTAGTAGGAATAAGGAGGATGTGCAATGTTGCACATATAGAATATATACCCATTATAATTGAAAGGTTGGAAGAAGTAAGGATGGATTAATTGAAAATGTTACAACAAATATGAAGGATGAATATTTGGTTAACATAGTAAATGAAGAAATAAAATACTCTAAGAAAAAATCTTCATGGTTTTTAGCACTAATGTGGAAGAAGAAAAAGAGATACAAAATTTCCTATGTTCATGTTGAAGTGTGTATTTAAGAAAGTGGATGAAGAAGAATATGTATATTGAATTATTTCTCAAGTAAGTGAAAGTGCATAAGAAGGTACATATCAATAGTTACAATGGAGAAGCCAAGTCTCTAAGTGAATTTTTGATGTAAGAACTTTAGTAAATAAGTTTAAGGAAAGAGACCTTTTGTTAGTGAATTTGAACAAGGAAAAGGCCTCAAAGAATCCATTTGGATCTAGGAAGTAGAGTTGGAATGAATCACTTAGCATTCACATGATTATTTTTTTAGTCTTGTTAGTAGGGGCACACATTTTCTTCTTAACTAGGGCATATACTATCACTATCACCCTCCCATTATCTCTCATCACATCAATATTGTGATCAAAGGGGGTCAAGACGTCAATGAAAATTGAGTTTTTAAATCTCATTCCCATCTTCTAGTAATGGTTCATCCATGCACTTTTTGGAACCTTTCAATCTACCACTCCTTGGTTTGTGCGAGCCCTTCTACTCGATTGGATCCTCCAACCCTCATCCAATAACATGTGCATAAAGAGTAGGAAGGCTCATGAAATAAATGACAAGATAGAGAGGTAAGATATTACTCCTCTTTGATGAATGGGAGGTGTAGCACAGTAGTGGAGAAAATAGACACACAAGAATAAGAATTAAAATGGAGAAACAAGGAGAAATAAAAAAACAAAAAAAAGTGAAAAATGAAGAGAACAAAATGGAAAAGAGAGGAAAACTTAGAAGAAACAAAATGGAAGAAACTTGTACCATTATAAATAAAGCAAAAGCAGTAGGATGAATAATTAATGTTGCTTAATATTCATGCTTGTAAACTATTTGTAATCTTAGACTAAAATGAAGATAACATTGTTTAGTAATTAAAGATGTAAATATTAAATTAAAAATATTATCAATTGATAAAAATCAATTAAAAGTGCCTCAATGATTACCTTTAAATTTCAAACACTTAAATTGTTCATCACCTAATAATTAATAAACAAGTTTATTTATTTTTAACTTTAAAAGTATATAAGGGACTATTCCCATATTTTTTTATTTTTATTTTATGATTCTTATTATAATTTTTTTTAATGGTTATGATAATTTTGATTTATGACTATAATGGGAGACAATTTGAATAATGAAAATTGATATTAAAATGTATAAAATTAATTGTTAAGGTATAAATTATAGTTGTAAAAGTGTTCAAATTTCTAATAATTTTATATATTTCAAATTTAGAGGAGTAGAGTATGTACATATATGTGAATTTTAATAGTCAAATCATTATTCAAGGGAAAAGGCAGATCCTTCAACCCATAAATAAAGAAACATTAAACACCAATTTGGACTATCCCTTGATTGAGACCTTAAAATTAAACTATTGTTAATTTTTTTTGTATCTAGAGTAATGGTCAACTTGGCCAATCTTGTTTCACACGGAGTTGATTCCAACCACTACCATTATAAACTCTATTGTTTCATACAGAGTTAATTCCAACCACTACCATTATAAACTCTAGTTTGGTAGCACATAATACATCATTTACACAACAAGAAGTTAAAATTAAACTATTGTTATTATTATAATATAAAATTTTAATATTTTTTATAAAATGGAAAAAATAAATTACTATTTATAAAATTAAATTTTGAAAAATTAAATCTTTAAAATTTAATTCTTAAATTTTTTGGAAATCTTTCTATATTAATTATTAAACACTTTTTGATTTAAAACAAATTTATTTTGTATCCCAAATTTAATAAATTTTTATTTATATTTAAATATATAAAATTATAAAATATTTTTTAATTGAAAATTAAATTTTTTTTATATAAGGACAAAATAATATTTTATTTTATTTAATTTACATTTCCTTAAAAAAAATTCAAATAAAGCATCTTATTTAGTAATAGTGTATGTGATATAGATTTTGGAAAGTTCTCTAATTCAATTTTCGAAAAATTAATAGAGATTTATTAACCTTACACATTTAAAATCTAAATTGTCCAAAGTCACGAATCCATATAACCAATTTTAAAACACATGTAACACATTTAAGGGAAACCGCAAATAGTCAAAACAAGACCCTTCCTTAGATTAAAGGGTAAGAGAAAATATACAACACCCATTATTATTATTTATTTAAATATTTATGAGTGGGCACTATATTTATTATTATTTATTTAAATATTTATGAGTGGGCACTATATTTATGAGTGGGCACGAAGAGGATGTTTTTGACCTGCTCTTTAATTTCCATATCAGGTGAAAGTGTGAAACCGTCTCCTTTATGGTAGAATAACTGCATCGATCTTGCATAGTCAAAAACCAGTCTCTTGCAATTATCCGGTACGCATTTGGCATTTAGAAATTCGCCCTTCAAATCTGCGAGGGAGTTTTCCATAAGATTATAAACATGTTTGAGAGCTGAAAATTCTGGATGGTCCTTTCTGTAACACTGTATGGCAGAGGCCACCTCTCCTCGACGTCTCTCTGCCTGCACATAATTAATTAGTAACCGTTCAATTAAATTGCAAGCGATTATACACTGGAATATTAGAGGTTGAGTACCCTGCCTGGTATGTTTTGGTATCGTTTATCAGACGCCCTGTCAAGCACATGAGATATGCAAATTTAGATCGGTAATCAATTTGGGAAAGCATGTGATCTGTAAGAACCTCTCCAGTGAAAATAACACTAATGAGAACCATAGTTGCCAGTGCTACTGATACAGTAGCGGTCTCTATGTATTCATGGAAGGACGGCACATATTCAGCTTCGAACCATTCTGCTTCTTTGGTGAAAGCTTCAAGTTGGATTTCCCACTGCCATATATCATATTATAGATAAATTCATAATCAGTATTTAATTACCTATGTAGGAAATGAAAAGTTTTTCTAATGTTACCCGTCTCTGTGTTTTGTACAAACCAAAATCGAGTAGTGTACCAGAGATTTTGAAAAATGGATTCCAAACATTGCAACTACTTTATTTTTTGAATTTTACTGAACCAAATTCCAACAAAAACCTACTGTTCTAGCTATGCTATTCTGTTGCTTAAATAGACAACTTGTCTCCTTAAAAAAGGCGCTGGATGGAAAACATAAATCCAATGAACTATTTCCGAAAATAGTGTTACGATGTGCTCAGAATACGACCCCTCGTAGTCATTTTCAAAATTGACTTTCAAATCTTTCTTACTTTCAACCGGCCACGCCTACCCGTCGAGGGGTCAGGTTTCGCCAGTCGTAACTCAAGGTTTTAGTTAAGGTTCCGACGGATGGCGAAATCTTAATGAGCAATCTGTGTGGTATATTCGGATGCCGACTATGGTAGGTAAGAGTTATCCAGTTTGTAGGGGTTCTATAGGTTCACCTTTAGATAATTTACTTGGATTAAAATCCAAATTGAATATATAAAGCCTTTGCTTATTAAATTAGCTTCCACATGGTGTCATAATGATGGTAGGGGGGAGAAATGTGTAATAGAAAAGTTTTTTCTTACGAGTAAATATTAATAACTAATGAAAAGACAAGAGAGAAGACAAGTTATTAATAATAATTAATCAAAAGACGAAATTAAAAATGATAAATATGTCAAATTTGAGACTTTTGTGATTCATAAGATAGATAATAAGTGTATTTTGGCATTAATCAATTAATGAAAAGATGAAATTAAAAATAATAAATATGTTAAGACTTTTGTGATCCATAAGATAGATAAGTTTATTTTCGCATTAATCACATCATGATTAGAACTCTCTCTAGATAATATTTATAATTATTATTTATTTATTTATTTAGAATCACATGTGTTTTATATTAAAAAATAATTTAATTCTCTAACATAATAATTTATATATAAAAATTACATAAAAAAAAATTCTTTTTATCATAATATCTATTAATTTAATATTTAATCAATAAATATTTAATATAACTTCCTATTAACTAATTAATGGCCATTTTTAAAACGACATCCATACTATTTATTCAATAAGATTAATTGGCTTTTTCAGCTTCTCTTGAGGATGGACTAGTTTTCTTTAGCTAATATGGAGCAATGATGCATCCACACTATTTATTCAATAAGATTGATTGACTTTTTCACCTTGTCTTGAGGATGAAACACATTAGTTGGTTCGAAAGGTCAACCAAATCCTAATGATATAATTAATCTTAAAAGACATTTATCTATGTTAAATATGAATAATATGGAATGTTACTTGTACAAAATTTTTTAATTTGTATTGATCTTACAAAGTGAAATAAATGAACCACGTTATGAATTGAATAAATCAATGAGTACATTGACCTAAATTGGATGAGCGGCATCTAAGATGAACCACATTATGAATTGAGTAGATCAATGAGTACATTGACCTAAATTGGAGGAGCCGCATCTAAGGCTACAATGTAGGAACAAAAAATAAAAATAAAATATTTTTAATATATGAGAATATGAAAAAACCCATAAAATATAATAATCATATTGAAATAAAGAATGATAATATATTTAATATTTTTTATTTTTTATTTTAAAAAAATAAATATAATTTTTTCTATATAATATAATGTTTTAAAGAAGGAAAGATAGTATTGAAAATTTTATTAATTTATAAATTTAAAATAAATTTATATATATTGGACTCATAAAATTGAAAGAGTTAATTAAGTAAACATAAGATCTATTTATGTAGAATTTTTTTGATAATAATCACATTTAAATGAACATTGTCAATGTGTTTTGAACATTGAACATTGAACCACACTGGTTTGTTCGAAACGCGTCGACAATGTTCATTTGAATGTGATCATTACTGAAAGAATTCTACATAATTTTACAATGGATCACAGAAGTAAAATTTTTATAAATAAGATATATTATTCAATTATATGATACATATAAATATAATCTAGTGATTTTCTATTGAATTTTCCAAACGGTTTTTTGGATTCCAGATCACAGTTCATATTATTTTTCACCAACCCTAACGTATCAGGTGTCTAACATGTCCCCACCTCTCCAAATATGAAGGGGTGTATGTGAATCCAAGAAGAGAGCTAAAATGTTGGATGTGCTCTCTAGATATGGTGGTTTAAGGAAGGCCACAAACTAAATCGGTAGATATAGCCAAATTTCTACTAGTGACGATTTAAAGAAGACCACAAACCAAAGGGGCAGCATAAGTTGAAGTGTTCTACCGATGGTTGTTTAAGGAAGACCATAAATTAAAAGCTAGCATAAGCCAAGGTCTTCTACTAGTAGTGGTTTAAGGTTGACCATAAACTATGCGACTTCACTTGAAGAAGTTCCTAGAACAATCTCTAATATAGGCTAGAAAATTTTTCCTTTTGCAAAATGGAAGTTCTCTTCGATGATAGTTTAAAAATGACAACAAACTCATGAAATGGTGTTTTGAAGACGACCACCAATTGGAATCTAGAAAAACCGATAAGTCTTCTACTAAGTAGTGATTTAAGGAGGACCACAAACTAAACCATCCTCATGGAACATAAGTTTATCTTTGGCTACAAACATGACTTTGGCTCTTGCTTATTTTAGCTACAGGCTTTGGGTGTTGGCTCTGGTTTTACTTGTGGCTCGGGCTTAGCTTGCTACCCTATTTTCAAAAACTTAGCAAGTATTGTGCCTCATGAACCATTCTAAGTGGGCTTGATTGTGGGAAAAAATCCACAGTTAACCGCACTTGAGCTAGGGGTGATCTGGGATGGGTGACCTCTCGGGAAGTCCTGGTTACCGGGTGCAAGCCCCAAAAGTGATGATTGACGCTATGTGATTCATTTCGCTAGTTTCAATCCCACTTCTTCACCCTTGTGAGCATCACAGGATGCAATGAGTGCTAAGTGGACTATTAAAAAATAATGAGAAATTAGTCAGTTAAGACTACCTCTCATGTAAATGGTAATAGATGAATGACTTACTTAACACAGTTGAATCCCAAAAAATGATACCTAACATAATGCACTGCGAAAACCCCTCAATACTTAAATACAAAAGAGTGAAGGGAGCCCTACTTGAATGGTTCATGAGGCACAATACTTGCTAAGGTTTTGAAAATGATGTTGAAATCTAAGTGGGCTTGATTGTGGGGAAAAATCCACAGTTAAGCTTGCTTGAGCCAGAGGCGATCTGGGATGGGTGACCTCTCGAGAAATCCTGGCTATCGGGTGCAAGCCTGAGAAGTGATGATTGATGCTATGTGATTCATTTCACTAGTTTCAATCCCACTTATTCACCCTTGTGAGCATTACCCGATGCAATGAGTGCTAAGTGGACTATTCAAAATTCATGAGAAATTAGTCAGTTATGACTACCTCTCATGGAAATTCTCATAGATCAATGACTTAATTAACGCAGATGAATCCCAAAAAATTATTTCTAATACAATGCACTGCTCAAACCCCTCAATACTTAAATAAAAAAGAGTGAAGGGAGCTCTACTTGAATGTATCATGAGTCACAATACTTGCTAAGGTTTTAAAAGTGAGGTAGCAAGCTAAGTGGGCTTGATTGTGGGGAAAAATCCACAATTAAGCTTGCTTGAGCCAAAGGCAATCTAGGATGGGTGACCTCCCTGGAAGTCTTGGTTACTGGGTGCAAGCCCCGTAAGTGATTATTGACACTATGTGATTCATTTCACTAGTTTCAATCCCACTTCTTCACCCCTATGAGCATCACCGATGCAATGAGTTCTAAGTGGACTATTAAAAAATCATGAGAAATTAGTCAGTTACGAATACCTCTCATTGAAATGGTCATAGATGAATGACTTACTTAACATAGTTTAATCCCAAAAATTATATCTAATGAGATATATTATTCAATGACATGATACATATAAATATAATCTAGTGATTTTTGGTTTAATTTTCCAAACGGTTTTTTGGACTCCGTATCACGGTTCATATTCCTTTTCACCAACCATAACGTATCAGATGTCCAACATTTCCCCACCTCCCCCAATCTGAAGGGATGTATCTGAATCCAAGAAGAGAGCTAAATGTTGGATGTGCTCTCTCGATATGGTGTTTTAAGGAAGGCCACAAACTAAATCGGTATATATAGCCAAAGTTCTACTAGTGATGATTTAAGGAAGACCACAAACCAAAGGGGTAGCATAAGTTGAATTATTATACCGATGGTCGTTTAAGGAAGACATAATCCAAAGTGTAGCAAAAGCCAAGGTATTCTACTAGTGGTGTTTTAAGGTTGACTACCAGCTATGCGACCTGGCTCGAAGTAGTTCCTGGAACAATCCCAAATATAGTGTAGAAACTTCTGCCTTTTGTGAAGTGGAAGTTATCTTTGATGACAGTTTAAAGATGACAAAAAACTATTGAAATGGTGTTTTGAATATGACCACAAATTGGAACCTAGAAAAACCAATAAGTCTTCTACTAAGTGCTGATTTAAGGAGGACCACAAACCAAATCATCCTCATGGAACATAATTTTTTATTTGGCTACAAATATGACTTTGGCTCTTTCTAATTCTAGCTACAGGTTCTGGTTTTACCTGGGGCTCGGGCTTAATTGATATGACTTCGAAACTATCAGTTGACTATCATTTCCCCCTATTATATACAAGGTGCGAAAATGAATTTTCAATACTCAAGAGAAAATTATATAATGTGATCGATATATCTTCCTGTTTGTTGAAGACCATTTCTAAGAAGTGATTCATCCAAGGGGAATATTTTCTCTTACAAGAGATTTGAATCTGGAACATTTGTCTAAATGTTGAGTATGTTTTCCACAATGCTCACAAGAGTGAAGATAAAAATATTGATCTTTCATGTGGTAAACTTTATGACAATGTTGGCATTCGAGAATTTGATGTGAAGGTGGAGCATGAGAATATTATTTTTCTAGAAGAAACCAAACATTTTGAAATTGGATTATTTTGAAATAGTATGGAATGTGAAAGGTCACTTCCTTTTTGCATCCAAGACTAGTTGTATGATTTTTGTTGAGGACTTCTTCCAAAGGTTTGATGATAGCCTTGGTAAGTGCAAGAAAGAAAATTTCATCTTCATTAGAATACACTCCTAAAGTGGAATCATCAATATGACCATGTATTGTATGTTGATGGGAATCATTCTAAAATAGAGAATTTTTCTGAACAAGAACCATTTCAAAATGTTGATTCCTTCATTGTAATTCATCTTGTTGAAGTTGTGATTCAAGCTTAATAAACTCGATTTTGTCTTGTGAAGCCTATAAACTAATTCAAACATTGATGAAAATGAATTTGTCAATTTTGATTGTATTTTAGTTTTGACACTATTGCACCTACTAAAAGTCAAGGGGTTTCCCCAATGTGTGGTATGAATTAGACCTCACATCATTTGGGATAGGAGCCCCATCCAGAATATGGCTTGATTATCATTTTCATAAAGGTTTACCTAAGCTCTAACTATCAACAAGAGAGAGGTCATGTGCATATGTGCCTTCCAAAAGAAAGTAAGTGTGTCTGGTGAGTATTTGGTTGTAGGTGTGTTGAGGTTCTTCTACTACGGAGGGGAAGAAAAGTGAGCCCCTAAGAGAGAGGTAATAGTACCACCCTAGTAGAGACACACACAAACAAGAATGATTTGTCTAACATCTAGCGGAATAGTCCAAAAATATGTGATATATATTGCAATCAACCAAAAAAAATGTACGTCTAACATCCATCGGAATAGTGCACAAATATGTGACAATCATAGTAACCATTCCAACACATTTTCAACAGGATAAGCACTAAAATAACCAAAATAGTTCAGCTACTTTAGCATAATTGAAAGAAAACATGAATTACAAACATTCATAGAAAAATATTACAAATATTCATAATCCATGCATGAAGAATGTGTTCGTCATCAAGCTTCAGATATTAAGTAAAAGTACCAAGACAAATGTATACAATGAACACCACTAGCTCCAACAGTTGAGCGTTGGAGCCACTCTTTGCTCCCCAAAAGAACTAGCTTGTCTCTCTAATTCCTTGCGGGAGGAGCCAAAGTGAAAAGTCCTTTGTTCATACAATGAGGGTGTATATATCACCAATGGGTTGGTGATGCTTCTCCTTCTTTGTGACTCTTTGACCACCCTCATGACTCTTTGACTTCCTATGAATTTTCGAGTTTACATGACTCTTCAAATTTTGTACATGTTGTTGAAGTCCAACAAGAAATTATAGCACACACAGTAGTGTCAGACTAACATGTCCTAGCGATACATTAGTGTGAAGGCCAATTTAATTAATTTAATTGGTGTCGTGTCTAATTTAATTTTCCCTCAATTAAGTTGGATAATAAATTGTAATCTTATCTCAAAATCACTTGTAAAAGTTAACTAAGTGTGATAAACTTAGTTAGCTCATGAATTTAAAGTTGAGGGAAGTTAGTGAGGCATACAGAGTGATTCTATTATTTATGGAGTTCGAATTGCAGTTGATGCATTAGATAATGCATGAGAAATCAATTAACTCAATCTTGGTGAGTTAAAGTCATTTGAGCTAGTTGTAACTGATTGTTGCACTAGTGAGAGATCAAGTGAATTAAATATTATTTAATTCAAAATCAGTGATCTAACATGCAATTGATGATTTAATATTAATAACTACATGCATGTCAATTCCAGTGGAGACCCAGTTGAGACAAAGGTTAGAGGGATGTTAACACTCAATTGTAGCATTAATGGGTTTCACACATGAAACCAAACACACATTGGATTTCCCATAATGCTTGTGCAGTTTTGGAAGGCCAAAATTCCTAAATAGTAGGGATTGCATTCATCATGATTTTCACAAGCAAGGCAGGTTGTTTAGAGGCTGAGAATTGGCTAATTGTTGGTCGATTTTGTCCAGGACAGTGTGAGACAGTTGTGAGAGTGCAAGAGACTCTTGTGAGAAGAGTTATTTGTAATTGTTTCATGATTCCATGGTTAATATACAATAGAAGATAGAGGGGTTTTGAGCAGAAATCTTTCCCTGGGAAATTATTTGTCTTGTGGTTTAATTTGATTCTTTCTTTAATTGTCGTTATTGTCGATTGTGTTTATTTTCTGCAATTGATTTGTAGAAGGATTGAGTATATAGCTTTAGTACATTTCTTGATTGCATTGAATATATTGATATACATATGTTTGTATAATTTCTACATGGTACCAGATCACATGAAATCACTATAGTGGAGGAGAACCTGAGTTTGTGACTAAATAGAATTTGAATTTGGAAATGTATTCTTGTTGCAATAGGTGGATTAGGATCGAAATGGATTTCAATAGCTTGAGATTGGAGTATGCAATCGAGGAAGCTCTAACTATATTGCGTGGAAATATAGAATGGAGGCAGCACTGTAGGACAATGGGTTGAAAGAATTCATCGATAATGACATTCCAAAACCTGCTACAGCAGATGCCACAAATATTTATGCTTGGAAAAAGAAGGTTGCAAAGGCGAGGAAGATATTACTGGAGGGAGTACGAGACCACATTGTATCAATTATCCAGGGCAAAGCGACACCATATGCAATGTGGAACTCTTCACAGATATTTTTAGAGCAACAGTGATCATAGAAAATTGGCACTGAAGGACAAGCTTAGGAAAATCAAAATGGAGAGACGCGACACCATTCTGAAATATTTAAAAAACAATTTCCAATGTTGGTATGAGCTTGGGAGCATCGGAATTAAGCTTGATTGGGAGGTTTTGAAAATGACGTTGAAATATAAGTGGGCTTGATTGTGGGGAAAAATCCATAGTTAAGCTTGCTTGAGCCAGAGGCGATCTGGGATGGGTGACCTCTCGAGAAGTCCTGGTTACCGGGTGCAAGCCCGAGAAGTGATGATTGATGCTATGTGATTCATTTCACTAGTTTCAATCCCACTTATTCACCCTTGTGAGCATTACCCGATGCAATGAGTGCTAAGTGGACTTTTCAAAATTCATGAGAAATTAGTCAGTTATGACTACCTCTCATGGAAATTCTCATAGATCAATGACTTAATTAACGCAGATGAATCCCAAAAAATTATTTCTAATACAATGCACTGCGCAAACCCCTCAATACTTAAATACAAAAGAGTGAAGGGAGCTCTACTTGAATGGTTCATGAGGCACAATACTTGCTAAGGTTTTAAAAGTGAGGTAGCAAGCTAAGTGGGCTTGATTGTGGGGAAAAATCCACAATTAAGTTCGCTTGAGCCAAAGGAAATCTAGGATGGGTGACCTCCCTGGAAGTCTTGGTTACTGGGTGCAAGCCCCGTAAGTGATTATTGACACTATGTGATTCATTTCACTAGTTTCAATCCCACTTCTTCACCCCTGTGAGCATCACCCGATGCAATGAGTTCTGAGTGGACTATTAAAAAATCATGAGAAATTTGTCAGTTACGAATAACTCTCACGGAAATGGTCATAGATGAATGACTTACTTAACATAGTTGAATCCCAAAAATTATATCTAATGAGATATATTATTCAATGACATGATACATATAAATATAATCTAGGGATTTTTGGTTTAATTTTCCAAACTGTTTTTTGGACTCTGTATCACGGTTCATATTCCTTTTCACCAACCATAACGTATCAGATGTCCAACATTTCCCCACCTCCCCCAATCTGAAGGGATGTATCCGAATCCAAGAAGAGAGCTAAAATGTTGGATGTGCTCTCTCGATATGGTGTTTTAAGGAAGGCCACAAACTAAATCGGTATATATAGCCAAAGTTCTACTAGTGATGATTTAAGGAAGACCAAAAACCAAAGGGGTAGCATAAGTTGAATTATTATACCGATGGTCGTTTAAGGAAGACATAATCCAAAGTGTAGCAAAAGCCAAGGTATTCTACTAGTGGTGTTTTAAGGTTGACTACCAGCTATGTGACCTGGCTCGAAGTAGTTCCTGGAACAATCCCAAATATAGTGTAGAAACTTCTTCCTTTTGTAAAGTGGAAGTTCTCTTTGATGATAGTTTAAAGATGACAAAAAACTAATGAAATGGTGTTTTGAATATGACCACAAATTGGAACCTAGAAAAACCAATAAGTCTTCTACTAAGTGGTGATTTAAGGAGGACCACAAACCAAATCGTCCTCATGGAACATAATTTTTTATTTGGCTACAAATATG
This sequence comes from Pinus albicaulis, assembly GCA_034641835.2. Classification (NCBI taxonomy): domain Eukaryota; kingdom Viridiplantae; phylum Streptophyta; class Pinopsida; order Pinales; family Pinaceae; genus Pinus; species Pinus albicaulis. Next base: position 411,559,227 of record CM076582.1, read on the forward strand.
ACTTTGGCTCTTTCTAATTCTAGCTACAGGTTCTGGTTTTACCTGGGGCTCGGGCTTAATTGATATGACTTCGAAACTATCAGTTGACTATTAGTTCCCCCTATTATATACAAGGTGAGAAAATGAATTTTCAATACTCAAGAATAAATTATATAATGTGATCGATATATCTTCCTGTTTGTTGAAGACCATTTCTAAGAAGTGATTCATCCAAGGGGAATATTTTCTCTTATAAGAGATTTGAATCTGGAATATCTGTCTAAATGTTGAGTATGTTTTCCACAATGCTCACAAGAGTGAAGATAAAAATATTGATCTTTCATGTGGTCAACTTTATGACAATGTTGGCATTTGAGAATTTGATGTGAAGGTGGAGCATGAGAATATTATTTTTCTAGAAGAAACCAAACATTTTGAAATTGGATTATTTTGAAATAGTATGGAATGTGAAAGGTCACTTTCTTTTTTCATCCAAGACTAGTTGTATGCTTGTTGTTGATGACTTCTTCCAAAGGTTTGATGATAGCCTTGGTAAGTGCAAGAAAAAAAATTTCGTCTTCATTAGAATACACTCCTAAAGTGGAATCATCAATATGACCATGTATTGTATGTTGATGGGAATCATTCTAAAATAGAGAATTTTTCTGAACAAGAACCATTTCAAAATGTTGATTCCTTCATTGTAATTCATCTTGTTGAAGTTGTGATTCAAGCTTAAGAAACTCGATTTTGTCCTGTGAAGCCTATAAACTAATTCAAACATTGATGAAAATGAATTTGTCAATTTTGATTGTATTTTAGTTTTGACACTATTTCACCTACCAAAAGTCAAGGGGTCTCCCCGATGTGTGGTATGAATTAGACCTCACATCATTTGGGATAGGAGCCCCATATGGAATATGGCTTGATTATCATTTTCATAAAGGTTTACCTTAGCTCTAACTATCAACAAGAGAGAGGTCATGTGCATATGTGCCTTCGAAAAGAAAGTAAGTGTGTCTGGTGAGTATTTTGTTGTAGGTGTGTTGAGGTTCTTCTACTACGGAGGGGAAGAAAAGTGAACCCCTAAGAGAGAGGTAATAGTACCACCCTAGTAGAGACACACACAAACAAGAATGATTTGTCTAACATCTAGCGGAATAGTCCAAAAATATGTGACATATATTGCAATCAACCAAAAAAAATGTACGTCTAACATCCATCGGAATAGTGCACAAATATGTGACAATCATAGGAACCATTACAACACATTTTCAATAGGATAAGCACTAAAATAACCAAAAAAGTTCAGCTACTTTAGCATAGTTGAAAGAAAACATGAATTACAAACATTCATAGAACAATATTACAAATATTCATAATCCATGCATGAAGAATGTGTTGGTCATCAAGCTTCAGATATTAAGTAAAACTACCAAGACACATGTATACAACGAACACCACTAGCTCCAACAGTTGAGCGTTAGAGCCACTCCTTGCTCCCCAAAAGACCTAGCTTGTCTCTCTAATTCCTTGTGGGAGGAGCCAAAGTGAAAAGTCCTTTGTTCATACAATGAGGGTGTATATATCACCAATGGGTTGGTGATGCTTCTCCTTCTTTGTGACTCTTTGACCACCCTCATGACTCTTTGACTTCCTATGAATTTTCGAGTTTACATGACTCTTCAAATTTTGTACATGTTGTTGAAGTCCAACAAGAAATTATAGCGCACACACTAGTGTCAGACTAACATGTCCTAGCGATACATTAGTGTGAAGGCCAATTTAATTAATTAAATTGGTGCCGTGTCTAATTTAATTTTCCCTTAATTAAGTTGGACAATAAATTGTAATCTTATCTCAAAATCACTTGTAAAAGTTAAATGAGTGTGATAAACTTAGTTAGCTCATGAATTTAAAGTTGAGGGAAGTTAGTGAGGCATACAGAGTGATTCTATTAGTTATGGAGTTCGAATTGCAGTTGGTGCATTAGTTAATGCATGAGAAATCAATTAACTCAATCTTGGTGAGTTAAAGTCATTTGAGCTAGTTGTAACTGATTGTTGCACTAGTGAGAGATCAAGTGAATTAAATATTATTTAATTCATAATCAATGATCTAACATGCAATTGATGATTTACTATTAATAACTACATGCATGTCAATTCCAGTGGAGAGCCAGTTGAGACAAAGGTTAGAGGGATGTTAACTATCAATTGTAGCATTAATGGGTTTCACACATGAAACCAAACACACATTGGATTTCCCATGATGCTCGTGCAGTTTTGGAAGGCCAAAATTCCTAAATAATAGGGATTGCATTCATCATGATTTTCACTAGCAAGGCAGGTTGTTTAGAGGCTGAGAATTGGCTAATTGTTGGTCGATTTTGTCCGGGAAAGTTTGAGACAGTTGTGAGAGTGCAAGAGACTCTTGTGAGAAGAGTTCTTTGTAATTGTTTCATGATTCCATGGTTAATATACAATAGAAGATAGAGGGGTTTTGAGCAGAAATATTTCCCCGAGAAATTATTTGTCTTGTGGTTTAATTTTATTCTTTCTTTAATTGTCGTGATTTTCGATTGTGTTTATTTTCTGCAATTGATTTGTAGAAGGATTGAGTATATAGCTTTAATACATTTCTTGATTGCATTGAATATATTGATATGCATATGTTTGTATAATTTCTACATGGTACCAGATCACATGAAATCACTATAGTGGAGGAGAAGCTGGGTTTGTGACTAAATATAATTTGAATTTGCAAATGTATTCTTGTTGCAATAGGTGGATTAGGATCGAAATGGATTTCAATAGCTTTATATTGGAGTATGCAATCGAGGAAGCTCTAACTATATTGCATGGAAATACAGAATGGAGGCAGCACTGTAGGACAATGGGTTGAAAGAATTCATCGACAATGACATTCCAAAACCTGCTACAGCAGATGCCACAAATATTTATGCTTGGAAAAAGAAGGTTGCAAAGGTGAGGAAGATATTACTGGAGGGAGTACGAGACCACATTGTATCAATTCTCCAGGGAAAAGCGACACCATCTGCAATGTGGAAAGCTTCACAGATATTTTTAGAGCAACAGTGATCATAGAAAATTGGCACTGAAGGACAAGCTTAGGAAAATCAAAATGGAGAAACGCGACACCATTCTGAAATATTTAACAAAGTTTTTCCAATGTTGGGATGAGCTTGGGAGCATCGGAATTACTGTCACGGATGATGACTTGGCGAGCCTAGCTCTTCTAGGACTTCCCAAGAGTTGGCATGGTTATCAAGACTCTATTAATGGGAAGGAGAAGTTGCAAGATTGGGAACGACTTTGGTCAGATTTTGTGCAAAAATAATTCAAGCAGAATACCAGGGATGGATTTTCATCTAAGAGTGATGATGAAGAAGATTGTGCTTTGGATTCCAAGGCAAGGAAGGGGAAAGGAAAGAAATTTCATTCCAAATCTAAGTCTGGGAAATATGGAAAGAAGCACAACATCTCCAGAGTGAAGTGTTCTCACTATCACGAGCATGGACATTATGCCACTAGTTGTCCATAAAAGAAGAAGAACAAAAAGGCTTCAGGATCTGCAACTGGTGAGCCTTTGGCCTCGTATTTCAAGCTTGATCACTTCTCGCTCATTGCATGAATGGTGTCAAGTGAAATGGGATCGGTGTGGTACTTGGATAGTGGTCGATCCTTTCACATGATGGGAGACAAAGAAATTTTCAATAGCTTGGAGGAGAAGGACCTCCAGATGCATATTTAAATGGGTGATGACGGGCAGTACAGTGCTACCAAGATTGGTATAGTTACCTTCCAGAGAGAGTCAACTAAACCCTTCCTATTAAAAGATGTAATGCATGTACTAGGCTTGAAGCAAATTTTGGTCTCAAACGCAATGTTGGAGGATAGTGGCTATGATGTTGTTTTCAGTGAGGGAAAAATATTTCCTTCGACAAAAAGCAATAGGACAAGCCAAGAATATTGGGATTCATGTGAAGAATCTCTATAAACTTTATGTAGATGGCTGCAGATGAAGTGTTGAGCTGGGATGAGGGTGAGTTATGGCACAGGAGATTGGGCCATCTAAACCGTGAAGCCTTTAAGGTCATGTAATATATTTCTATAGGTCTTCCAAAGGGTACTCTTGCACAGTTAGACACATGCAAGAGATGTACTATGAGGAAGTATGCAAAGGCCACTTTTCATGATAAGGAGAACTGAGCCTCATAAATCCTTGAGAGAGTTCACTCAGACGTGTCTGGAACATTTTCTACTGCTTCAAAAAAAAAATTATAAGTACTATGTGATATTTGCTTATGATTTCTCTAGAAAGTGCTGGATCTACTTCATGTAGAAGAAATATCATACGTTCTCAAAATTTCTTGAGTTCAAAGCACTAGTAGAGAAAGAAATGGGGAAGCATGTGAAGGCTCTGCGGAGCAACAACGGTGGTGAGTAAATCTCAAATGAATTCAAGAGATTCTACAACAAAGAAGGAATTCAGAGAGATTTTATTGCGCCTAATAACCCACAACAGAATGGGGTCACAGAAAGAAATAATAGAACAATTGTGGCTGCAACATGAGCGATGTTGCATGATCAAGGCCTACTATTGCATCTATGGGTGGAGGCATGAAACACAACGATATTTGTGCAAAGCCATTATCTTCAACTGATACTTGGAATGAGTACACTAGAGGAGGTGTTTACTGGTAAGAAACCTGATGTTTCTCATTTTAATATTTTTGGCTCATCTGTTTATGTGCATGTGACCAAATACGCTAGGAAGAAGCTCGAACCAACAACTGAGATTGGGATATTTGTGGGGTACACTGATACTCCCCAAAACTATCGGGTGTATTTGCTAAAAATCAGGAGGGCTGTTGTGAGAGGAGATATAAAATTTGATGAGGGGAAAGCCATGTGATTTCTCGTTGAGAGGGATTTGGACTTGCATGCAGAGGAGTAACTCTTGGTTCCAAAGGATGAGCCTCAAGATGTGGAGCAGCCACATGTGAAGGATCATGGAGTGGCAGAAAACACTCATGCAGAGCCACCCACTAGAAATGGTAGAAGGCGCACCACACAAGCTAATAGATTGAGACTTCATGCAGCAAAGAATGTAGGAGCACCTAGCTAACTATGCAGACAGAGACAATCTCCCGACAAGTTTGCTGGATACATGGCTCTTATGAGCAAGTGTATTGTGATAGACCCATCTTCCTTTGAGGAAGAAGTGAAAAAACTAATTTGGGTTGATGCTATGGTAGAGGATTATGAATCCATCGTTAAGAATAGTGCATGGGAAGTTGTCCCAAGACCGGTCGGAAAATTAGTGGTTGGATCTAGATGGATCTATAAGGTGAAGAAAGTAGGGGAGGGGAGTGTGGAGAAATACAAGGCCAGATTTGTGGACTGAGGATTCTCAAAAGTTGAGGGGATTGATTATGAGGAGAATTTTGCACCAGTCGCAAGGTACTCTTCTATTATATCTATCATTGCACTCTCAGTGCACATGGGGTGGCGCATTCATCATATGGATGTGAAAAATTCATTTCTCAATGGAGTTATTGAAGAAGAAGTGTACATAAAGAAGCCAGAAGGTTTTGAGATATTTTACAGTGAGTCGCATGTGTGCTGACTCAGGAGAGAACTATATGGGCTGAAGCAAGCACCTCGTGCTTCGTACACTCAAACTGACAGCTATTTCACTGGGTTGGGCTTCACCAAAACTGAAGTGGATGCAAACCTGTACCAGCTTGTGGTTGATGGTAAGCTCTTGATTATCGTATGTTATGTAGATGATCTAATTTTGATAGGTGATGAGCAACTGATACATTCTTGCAAAGAGGATCTTGCAAGAGAGTTCGAAATGAAGGAAATTTTATTCCTTCACTATTTCCTTGGTTTGGAAATATGGCAGCGAGATGGTGAGCTATTTGTTTCTCAAGGCAAGTATGCCAAAGAGATTTTTTGTAAGTTTCACATGGAGAGCTATAAACCCATGGATACTCCTCTTCCAGGAAATTGGAGGAAAGAGGATGCTACTTCAGGAGAAGTAGTGGACGCTACTATCTACAGGAAGCTAGTGGGTTCACTGATGTACTTGGTGAACACTATACTAGACATTTGCTATGCAGTTAACCAGCTGAGTCAAGCTATGGTTAAGCCGACCAAGCTCTTTTGGAAGGCGATGAAGCATGTATTTAGATATCTTAGGGGCACTACAGAGTATGGATTATGGTACATACAGATAGAGGGAGTGAAGCTTCAAGGCTTCATGGATGCAGATTGGGCAGGTAGTATGTTTAGTCAATTTAATGTCTTCAATTGCTTACATAAATTATCAACCGAGGTTTGTAAACTGATGAAGTGTGGTGCTTAGTTAACCTTCTTCTTACTTCATTGTATGTATTTTTATGTTGTTTTGGGGGTTTTTCTCTTTATATCTAAGAGTGTTAATCTAAAAATATGAGAGAAATCAAATGAATCCTAATGAATTTTAAGAAGGAAGAAAAGGAAGTTTTCCTAAGTTAAACTAATTTTCATACAAAATAAATCAAAGATTTATTGACTGGTTAGACTCTGATCTGAAAAACATAATATCTATTCTAATGAATTCTAATTTAACATTAGTCATATTCTGTGGATATAAATCTTATAACTGAAATTGAAATTGCAATGCTATTCCAAGTGAAAGCAGAAAAAGAAAACAACTAATGTATGTCTAGTTATTCCAACATTCAATATGAAGTGTGACTTTCTTGAGATGATGTGTAAGCAACCAATTATACCTTAGTTTCTATTGATCTAGGAAAGAAAGTAAAGTGTGTAGAGGAAAACTCAATAATTGCATGAATTAAATATTCAATCATTCAATCTAGAAATATGATGAAATCATCTTCTTCAAAGGACCTTGAAGAACATCCAATGATACAATTAAATGAGGATCTAAAAGCAAATGTGAAAGCATGAAAAATTAAAGCTCAAATGATTGTAAACAACTAATGTATGTTTGATTACTCCAACACTTAATATGAAGTATCACCCTCTTGAAATGATGTGTAAGCAACCAATTATACCTTAGTTTATAATGTTCTAGAAAAGAAAGCAAAGTATGCAGAGGAAAACTCAATAACTGCATGAATTAGATATTCAATCATTTAGTTTAGAAATTTGATAAAATCATCTTCTTGAAATTACTTTTAAGAACATCCAATGATACAGTTAATTAATAGTTTTAATCTAAGAAAGTAAATAACAAAACAATAAAGGAAACTAGATAATTGTGAGCTCTATCACTTCAAACTTAATCTAATTTGAAAATAGATAGATCTATTATCACAAAATGTTTTTAGAAGATAAATTATTACACAATTATTCTATTGATGATAGGAAGACATTCATGATCTAATTCTATGCTACTGATCAAAACTGCAATGTAATATTAATTTACTCAGAAAAAAGAGTTGACAAAAACAGAGTAAAGAATTTAAACTAAAAAAATGAATGAAAAACCTCCTCCTGTGAAGGGGCCCTCTGCAACAGACTCGTTGAGAGCCTAGTTGATTATATAAACACTAAGAAATCACTAGTACCATGAACATGATCCTTGTATTATAATAGAATGGAGTTTGAAAACAATACACAATGTTTCAGCAAAAGTTCTACTTCTTCTCAGTTTTGTACAATCAGTATTCATTAGGGTAATTTTGAGGTCTAAAATGGGTCTCCTAAGGAAATTATAAAATAGTATTGGAAATAATAAAATAATATTTGATTACATCATCAAATTTTAGAGGGAAAAAAGAAAAAACTAATTTTCAACTCGTATTTTCAACTTATCTCCAAAATTTTTAACTCAAATTTCAAGCATGAGTACTCGTTGGATGAAAAATTTAATTCCTTATCCAAGGAGTAGCCATGTTGCATATTTTCGATGAACCTTGCTACATGAAAAATGATAAATACATGAAAAACATGATTGCAATCACGTTTTTTAATGTATTTCTCATTTTTCATGTAGAAGGGTCCATCAAAAGTATGCAAGATGGGTACTCCTTGGATGAGGAATTAAATTTTCCATCCAACGAGTACTCCCACTCGAAATTTGAGTAAAAAATTTGGGAGATAAGTTGAAAATATGAGTTGAAAAAGTAGTTTTACTATTTTGTTATTTTTCAATTTTTTTTCCCTTTTACTTAAAAAATGGCGAATCATCCCCCATGGTTGACATCATCACCTTGAATCCTATTGGTTCTTATAAAGTTTATTTTTTTTGTACATTTTTCTTAGGAGGCCTATTTTAGACCTCAAAATTCTCCTAATGTAAATAAAACAAACATAACTGTTATGAGCTAATTTTTCCTACAGGTGGCCAATCTTAACCGAATTATAGAATTGGAGTTTGACTATTTAACTCTTTATTTGCTATGATAGAGAAAATCAAGATTCCTTCTGTTCCTCAGCTTACGTCCTTTGATCGGACTTTGACCATGATGTCAGGCATCCTTTTCTATTGATCTTGATCAAGTAGATTGGATGAAATCCATGTGTAGATTATTCTAGAAATGCCCATGTGGCCCATTTCTCCATTTCATCCTGGGAACCTGTCAGACCATGAAAGTAGTTGTGGAACCAACGATTAGCTGAAAAATAGGCTGCGTTCTGTAGCCAAATTACAAAAATCCATTCGAATATCAAGAACATTAGAATATAACATGGAAATAATTTAAATGCCTTCCTTGAGACAAAACATGACATTTATCATTGATTGGATTATAAGAAATTATGAGAAAGTAAGGGAAAAAGGTGAGAAAGAATGTCAGAGAGAGGATAATTTTGAGGTTCAACATACCCCCACTGAGAAGTCATTGCATGTCATGCAATTTATCAAGAATGTGAATTTTCCTCTCTTACTGCATTTGTTCAGACACTTCTGCTAACACATCCAATTTCCTTCTTTTTCTTTTCTTTGAAGTGATTTCCATCATGGGCTTTCTCATAAGGAGCTTGTATTTGAGATTAATGACTGCCTTGTTTAGTGACTTATTCTTTATTTTCAACTTCCTGTTATTTTTGTACCGCGGTCCTAAATGTAGAATGGTATTGTCATTAATTACCTTTTACAACTTGTTCTGCTGCTTCAAAGCTTCATTCTCCTGTTTAATATGCCTATTCAATATCTCTAGTTCATAAATCTCTTGTTTGAGAGTATCAACTAGAGGTTCTTGTGGATTGATAGGAGGTTTTGGATTCACTGTTGCATTTCTCTTCTCTAGTGACTCTATGTAATCATATATTTCTTATTGTACTGGGTCTATGCATGGAGATTTTCTGTTGGGGCTACCTTAAAAATTATGAATAAGAGAATTTTTAGGACTATGTGGAGGAGAAATATTGATAGGAGATGGTTTAGAGTTTCTTCATCTAGACTTGTAATTTTTTTCTCTTTTGGTAGTGTTTTATTCTTCAAACCTTGGAGTCTGGAGCTCCTTCTCAGCTGTAGAGGATTTACATTTTCCTCACTTGTAATATTTCTCCTCTTTCCTATATTATCTCATGTCTTGACTTCAGTTTTCTTTCTGTTCTTTGTCAGCTCTATAGAGATGAGATTTTCATCATTTTTCTGAAATGAAGATACATGTCTGTCTTTAATGTTTGTATTAATTCTCTTCCTTCTACTCTTTCTAACATTGTCTTCTTTAGGTTGCTCTGGTAATTCTTGGAAATGGTTTCTAATAAGAAAATTCTCCCAAGAATCTCCTATAATTTTTAAATGAAACTCAACAGGTATTTTTATCAACCCATGATGGTGCATAGTGTTATCTATAAACTGTATTCTATTCTTCACATTTGTAGACATTCTTTTAAAGCTATTTAGTAAAAAGAAGGGAAGATTTATTTCACCATTCTCTAATAAATTCATCAACAATCGAATATGATATACATACATGTAGCCAAACCTTCCTTCACAGGTGATAAATTTCTGTAAAACCAAGAGCATGTTCCTCCATTTATTTTTAAGTGTTGAGCTGGGGATACCCTTTCTGAAAACAGAAATATCCATACCTAGGTTTTTGAGGATAAATTTCCATGATTCATTGTGAAATTCATTATTCTTGAACCACCTTTCGCCAACCCTTGGGAGTTTTGTGGCTTTGGCTATGAATGTCTCAGTAATTGTGAACTTGATATCTCCAATTTCCACTTTTGTGCCATCAAAAGACCTAGAAAAATACTTTGAGATCTCTTTGTGAAAACCATCGAATTTATCTATGAAATTGAGCCATCTAGCTTTCTGCAACATTTCCTTGATCTGAAGATATCCTTCCATATATTTTGTTCCCACCGGTTCTATTCTGACTATCAGTCCCATGCCTTCTATTATGAAGAGTCTAACCTTCAGAATTATCCTTCTCTGTTATGAAATGAATTGGATTATAGATCTGATGAAAGCCATCGAGGGTTTGTAGGAATAAATAAGTGATATGGATTGGGGTTTTGAAGAAACGTAGATGGATATGTCACGTCAACAGGTCATAACTGTTAATTATAAATGGGGCACTCTATTGTGGACTGTTATGAAACATAATACGAATGATGTGGTCAATCTATGGTATGATGGAAATCTCAATCAAATCAAATGACGATATGTCAAGGTAGCATATGATCATCCATATTATACATGCTAATGTTTTGACCTTTCTATTAAAATAAATTTTTTCAACTTTACCTTTAGAACTAACCTTTCGTTGTTGTTTCTTTGGTGTTGATTCTTCAAGTGCCTTTTAGCATGGTGGTCTTCAAATGTAGTCCATCAATTTCCTATATTCATTACTTTTTAGTAGGCTATAAAAATGTGTCAGAGCTGCTAAATGAAATGGAATGTGGCTGCAGATTATGGAATCAACTGCAAAATGGAATCAACTACAGAATGTAATCAGTTGTAGAATGTAATCAACTGCAGAATGTGGAATCATCTAGCAAAATGGAATCAGCTGCAGAATGTAATCAGTTGCATAATGTAATCAGCTGCAGAATGGAATGTAACTATGAAATGGAATATGATTGTGAAATGGAATGTAACTGTAAAATGGAATATGACTGTGGAATGTAATGAAACTGTAAAATGGAATATGAATGTGAAATGGAATGAAACTGTAAAATGGAATATGACTGTGGAATGGAATGAAATTGTAAAATAGAATATGACTGTGAAATGGAATGAAAACTATAAAATGGAATATGACTGTGGAATGGAATGAAACTATAGATTATGGATTGCAAAAATGGAATATTACACTAGTACATTTGGTCAAAATTCTGACACTTTAGTTCCGACACTTTTGACATATTGTCAAAAATTTCCCCAATTTTTCTCAATTTTTTAAATCCCACCAACAAGAATCACTATAGCGACGTGTAAGGACATCGTTAGTATTGCGAGGTTTAGGAACATCGTCAGTATACCGACGTTTTGGGACACAAAGTCGAAACCACGAAATTCCAAAAACAAGCGTCAGTATTGCGACATTTGAAGACAAGCGTCTCTATTGAGACATGTAGAGACACGTGTCGATAGTGTAACGTTATTGGGGAAAAATGTCGGTATTGCGACGGTTTGTGGAGAGACCCCGACCCCCCATCAAAGAGATGAAATAAACCGTTGAAAGTCTGACATTTCGGGAGATATGAAATAAACCGTCAGAATTTCGACGTTTGGGGAGATACGACATTTGGAGAGATGAAATTTTAACATATATTGGGTTAACTAGGTTCCAAATAACGTATATTTTAATAACTATAAAACGGGTTAACTAGGTTCCAAATAATGTATATTTTAATACCTATAAAACTTTGGGTTAAATAGGTTCCAAATAACGTTTGTTGTGGTGGATTTGACACACGGGTGTACGAAATCGCACGCGTTTAGAGAATGTGGTCTTTTCTCTAAACCATAAGTAACAGGAAGTATCTGTGGGGAGCTCAGAAATATAAAAATTAAATGAAGTAATACACTAAAGTATGATTTGTTAAAAAACTAAAACTAAAATACAAAAAGAAGCTATATAGAGAGTTCCAAACAGTAACAAGGTAAACAATGGCTCGATGGCCTTCTTCTTATTGAATGCTTGGAATGAAAACAAAAAACTTACCCACTTGCCAAAGGGCCTAGGAAATGGCTCTAGGACCCGATGCAAGGATGTTTATCCTTCAAGTTATGCCTTCTAACATAGTCTAACTCTCTCTCTTTGCTGCAATGGGCTAAGATTGTTGGGTGGCCAACAATTGAGTCCTCTTTTTCAGATCCTGCTCCTTGGGCCACACAAGACACTGGTGTTGCTTCAGCAACTTTGGCCAGCATAACTTTGTGATCACCCATTGTTCATCTCTTTGAGGGTTTATATAGGCGAGCTTTCAAACCTCCTTCCCTCCCTTGGTACATGGTGGATGGTGACCCAAGGGAGGGGAAATATTCTATTGTGGGCTGAAATATGCTTTTGTGTGCTCACACAAGGCCTAAGAAGGTGCTAGTGTTGTCCTTAGGCAGATTTCACATAAGGAGAAACTGTCATTTTCTTGCTTGTGGTCCCAGAAAGTGAATTTTTGCTACTTCCAGGAATGCGCACTTATTGGGTTCCAATGCGCGCAGAAGGCACTCTTTTCGAAGGAAAAAATGCGCATTAGAGCATTTATGACTAGTTCAATCTTGAATTTCTCAAAACCTTAGAGATTCTTGATTCCATAATGTATTACTGTCCTGTAAATCCTTGGGCTCGACATTAATTGATGTCATTTTCTGCTGTACGATTTTCCAGTGTTAACAGTTGCCCCCTAATGTGTGAGGTCTAGGAAGAACTGTATAGTCTAAATACATTATAGTTAATACATTATAGTTTCTTTTTTGTATCGTACGCAGAGAGAGAGAGAGAGAGAGAGAGAGAGAGAGAGAGAGAGAGAGAGAGAGAGAGAGAGAGAGAGAAAGGCTTGCATGTAGAAGGATAACACCTTGCACCATTTTCGAGATAACCATGGCCTAAGGGACCCCCTGTAAGAAGACAAAATATACAACATATTTGCAAAATTTCAATGAAGCGGGCATGTCCCATGCTCGTGATGTTATGGCTAGTTAAAAAAAAATTGACATATAGATGTGCTATCTATGCTACTACTGTAGTAGTGATGTTGGTGGTTGTTGACGATGACTGTTGATGCCCTCAAGGGCGTTTTTTCTTTGAAAATAGGTGGAATGTGGTACCCATATGTGTAATATTGGTATGGCATATCACTGCGCAATGTACGCATATGTACTGGCTGGGACCTTCCCATGTAAGCATTGTTGTCAAAGACGCTTATAAAGGCACGGGTATTCGACGAATCTTGATCAAAGTGCAATGGTTGTAAGGTACAATACCATCATGACATCAAAGATTTTGTTGTAGTCGAATGTCAAGAGGATCGATGACATCTATGGACAATGATGTCTCCCATAGTGCCACCCAAGGATACCCCTTTTCATGGGGAGGGGTTGTTTCCCTAACCGAACCATAATGGGTTTAACATAGGCATGTTGGTGAGCGGTGGCTGAAAACGGATGATGGGGATTCAGTGGCCCGAGGTCGAAGTATATTTGAGCATCTTGGTGGCAGTCATAGGTATTTCTGAAGGGAAAAGTCCCTGGAGTCAGTAGGACTTCCAGGGCGGGTATGAACCAGCTATGATTGTCGTATTGGTGCGTGCATGGGGGGGTATGAAATACTTCCACCAAGGGAGAAAGGGGGACTGCTACCATGGGAGAAAAAAAGTGCAATATGAGGGCGAAGAGGTGAAGGGCGTTGTTTGTGATATTTGTACACTTACCAAAAGAATAAAATAATGGGGTTTGGTTTGTAAAAAACATAGAGATGAGTACCCCAAAACATGAAAGAGGGTCACTCACTTGATGGTGTGAGGACAGTGTTTTGCTGGGGGTAGGGGTCCCATTGGTTGGTCTCATGTGCGGGGTTGATGAAATGGAAGATGTCGCAGATGGGTTAATGATGATGGAGGTATGGTGGGCCAAATGCGGTGCGCGGAGGTGCGTTTTCATTCTGCCTGTACAACCCAGTCGTTCGGGAAGGGGGTTAGTTTAAATGATGAACTTGACCTTATGTATGGTATATGGATGGGCGTGAGGTGCTTCCTAGACTAAAATGGTATGGCCATGGCATCACTTGTGGAGTGATGTGTTGTCTACTTGAAATGACGATCGCCATGGAGGGGAGGCTCTACCGACCATCGCGGATGTTTATCATATGCAGGGTGAGGTGATGATAAACGTGGTCGGGTATGAGGGCCCTATGGTTTATTTCTGATGGATAAATGATGTCAGGATATGCAAATTTTTATGGGACTCTATCATGCTGAGGGTAGAATGATACTTGCTCCAGAACATTCAGTGGATGGTGCTATGAACGGTTTGCAGGTTCTTCCTACAAAAAACAACTACCTCAAGTGAAAGCATCTTCTTTTCATCAAATATTATTGAAAAACATGAATTTTGGAAAGGAATATGGGAGGGTGCATACCTGCCCGCAGTCAAATAAAATATTTTTTGGGGGTGCGAATGTGTGGCATCGCCTTTGGCTGTTATGGAGTGTTGATCATAGTGTTGCTTTCGATCTGGTGATTAGATACTCTAAGCTCCAGTTTTACCTTGGGAGTTGTTACTTGGCTCCTTGTTTTGATTTTAGTTGCGGTTGCCCCCAGACTGAGATCAGGGGGGCGTTGCCGGTTACTGCCCCCTGTTCAAGATCTCCCTTTTTTTTTTCCTCAGCTTCTTTTTGCAACATTTGGAGGATTGCCATAATTCTCCTAGTTGTATGGTTGTTGATGAGCCTAGGAAGGGTTGCACTAGATTGACCGACGCATTACGTTGTGTCATTGGTACACTTTGTGTGGGGAATGGGGGATACCAGTTCCCTTGTCCCTGTTCGGTATATGAGTGCCGGGGTGACTTTCATGATAGGTAGGTTGTGATACGTTCTAAGTAGAATCGTATGAGTATCCAGGGTATTGATGACTACTGCTTAGGTGTCCTTGGGCCAAAGACCCAATCAAACCATCTGCAGAATCAACGTGCATGGTGCTACTGCTGCCTAGGTGATCTTGGGAAAAATACCCGATCAAACCGTCTGCAGAATCGATGCGCATGGTACTACTGCTGCCTAGGTGATCTTGGGTAAAAGACCCGATCAATCCTTCTGTAGAATATACCTATCAGGTAACTCCCTGACTACCATGGGTGTTATTTCTGCCTAGGATATCCTGGGTCAAAGACCCAATCAAACCGTCTGCAGTAGACGACACACCTGGTAACTCCCCAAATACAGATTACTGCTGCCTAGGTGACCTTGGGCCGAAGACTCGATCAAACCGTCTGCAGTAATCGGCACGCCTGATAACTCAAGAGGATGAGGCAACCAAGTTCCCCTATTCCTGGTTGGTGTATGGTGGTTTGGGGGGAGGAGGGACAAATGGCTATCTTTCTAGTGATTTTTATTCCTCTTGCAAGTACAGGATGGTACGAGGTTCACTGTTGACCGACTAGATGGAGGGATCCTCTTGATAGGATCACTAGATCGTGTGTAAGGTGTCCCTGGACCATGGTATTTTTGTACAATGGTGGGTATAGTGCCCATAGGTGTCACAGAGGGCGCATGCGTGATTGGTACGCAGCGGTTTGCCTATACTTTTGGTGGAAAGTTCCTTTTTATGGGAATGCCATTTTGAGGTGCCTGCCTTGCAGCCAAGGAGTGGTTTTAATTCTCCCAACTCTGGGCATATGTGAGTAGGGTGTCCAATGAAATCACATACAGTGTAGGCTGGTGACTCCCGCTATATGGTGGGGCTCACCACTTTCTTTCATTTCTTAGCGATTTTCTTTATCATGGTTGCCAGTTTCGCAGTGGGAATTTCCCTTGCGGGGGCAGTTTCGACTGCTACTTGGGTAGGTTGGGGCTCCTCGGGATTGGGGGGCTGTAACCCAAACACATTAAAATTGGTAGCTAGCGTTCCTGGAGGGGGGACGAGATACCACACTGGGAAAGCCAATGATATATTGGGTAGTACCAGTGTTTCCAAGACCTGCTGGGAGGTGGAGCTAGGAGGTGGGTATAGGAAAGGATTTTGGGAGGCAACATAGATTAAAGAGGCTGCAGTAGCTGATGCCTCGGTGTCGTTACTGCTTGAGTCCATGTCCTGACTAACCTTGATGCTTGATGTGGACATCATGCATACCAGGGCCGCTGTGGCATCGGGTGATACCTCAAGGATAATAAGAGGATCTCCTAGGAATGATCCTAGGATGAACGACAGTTTGAACTAGCCAGGGCCATATTCTTGATACCGTAAAATACCATCTATGGCTGTGTCTACATAAGGTAGAACCATATTGGTATTGGTCAAGGGACGCTTTTCAGTGTGTGTCAGTTGGTCTACAGTAATGACTCGATCCTCGTGGGGGAACATCATGATGTGGAAAAGGGAGGATGCTATGGCAGACATGGCGTACATGTAGCTCCGCCCAAGGAGTTTATTGTAATCCAAGTGAGCATCCAAGACTTCGATGCCTATGTGGACCATTTTTCCGGCTAAGCAGACTGGTACATTTTGGAAGAGATCGACGGGGGTCGAGGGTTGACCGTCGTATGCCTTGAGTGTGATGATGGAAGGTTTGAGTTCTGGGGCTCCTAACTTCTGCCATACATCCTTTGACATGATGCATGTGGATGCACGCTCATCAATGACACATTGGTGAATAGTGATATTTTGTACTGATACTGGTATCTGGAAGGCGACCATGGAGGGAAGCCTAAGGGTGGCTTTGTCTAAATCAAAAGCCATCATGCGCGTGTCGGTAGGGTCGACGACACCTAAGGCGGAAAGTAGGGCTTTCCGCTGTTGGTTGCTTCCCCCCTGTCTAGGGTTCCCTTTGGGTTTATTTTTTACCTTTCTTTTGACCACATTAGGAGGGTAATTCTCTTGATCATACTTGTGTGGTTGATTTTGGGACGGCTACACAAATTTCACCTGTGCATTGTTCTGCATTGGTGGGTTATGTGCTTGGGACTGAGCATACTGTTGTCCCATATTTGCACCTGGCTGTTGGGGGGGAGTTCTTCCGTCAGTTTTTCTTCCTGCGTACTAGGTCCCCCCGGCTAGAGGGTAAGGTCCTCCTTGGTGATACGCTGGTGCCCTATTAGTCAAATTTTGCTGCTGCATATGATGACTTTGAAATCCGGGTTGAGACATGTCCTGGGTAGACCCATGTGCGTAACCAAGATTCTGACTACTGTTGCCTAGGTACCCTTGGGTCATCGACCCAATAAGTCCGTCTGCAAAGTTCGACGCACCTAGAAATTCTTGAGAATATTTCAAGCGCGAGGCATTAGGCAAGATATTGTATATGTACCCTGATTGTGTATAAATCAGTTCAAGCTATTGGGCTTCACTGATTGCGTCCTCTTCAGATGTGGTGTTATGTTGCGCCACATCCTTTGAAATCTCCGCCGTCATATTTTTCAAGAATAAATCGGAAAGGACTCGGTCATTGAGTTGAGCTTTGCATAAGCTACGACGCCGTCTCCACTCATGGAGATGTTCAGAAATGTGGGTAGAGGGAGATTGTCTAAAATGAGTTAGTAATTCCATTCCTGAATCGCGGTGAATGGGTAACTGAAAGTATGTGAGGAACGCAGTAGAGAGGGTGCTAAAGGTTCTATGTTAAGCAGGGATTTTCTCGACGTACCATTTCGTGGCCACTCCCATGAGAGTGCATTGAAACAAACTCAAATGAATAGTATCGTCAATGATGTTATTTGATGAGCACCATAGGTGAAAGGTCATTATATGATTCCCTGGGTCTTCCGCTTTCTTGCCCTCAAACTTATGGTATGTCTGAAGGGAGCTTTGTGCGCATGGGAGGCCAATTGGGGTCTTGTGCAATGGGGTCATTGGTGAGCTTGGTTAAATTCGATAGATTTAACGCTGCTAAGAAGGGAGACTGAGAGGTTGATGCCATGGAAACGTGTGAAGACATGAAGTTCTAGTTAGAATGAGGGTTAGTCTGTGACGTACCCGGTTGTGAATTCAGCTAGCTTCCCATATGGGATGCACTCTTCTACCCCCTAGGGGATGAGGGGCGAGTGATGTGCGGTGTGGTGTTGGGAGACCGGCTAGGGTTCCCAACGAAGGTTTCTCTAAGAAAGGAGGAACCAACCACTATGGAAATGTTCCGTCTTTGACGCCTAAATGGCGAAAGACCTGGAACCCCTCCCGTTAATGGGGGGAGGTCCAAAAGACGCCTGGACCGACGAGGTTCCGTTGGAACCGTTTGAGGGTTGTCCAAGTTAGGTTTTGGAATTTTTTTTTTAGGGGATTGAGTCTATGATCACGAAAAATTTATGGCCACATACATAAAACAAAGCGAAAATTAAATGATTTTCCTTTAATTTAATCTATGTGATCAATCAAGCAAAAAATGGTTTTGTTTGTTTGCGCGTGATACTCAAAAATCCTAGAAGACCTAATAACGTCCTCACACTCTCAAAAGTAATTGGGCCTTGAGAGGATTTATTGTGAGTGCTGGCACAACATCCCAAAAGAATTGGCGACACCCTGAGTCAGCTGAAGAGAATCAACCAAGGTAAGGGTAGAGGGTCTGGCGCTTGCCTGCACCGTCACCTATAGGGTAAAGGATTCCATAGTTTTGGCCACTAAGAACCACCGTCCCACATGAGCGTTTGAGTCTTGGGATTCTTGGTAGTCAGCTAACAGTACCGAGTATCAGACGGGTCAAGTAGCCCCAACTGATACCGCATGTACTGCGCCAACAGAAGCAATGATGTTTCTTGAACTTGCACAGTAAAAATTCTAAGAAGTCGAATCGAAACTAACCCGAGATAAAATACAAATGAACTTAAAATTATGTGCTTACCTGATTGTAGCTGGTAGATACTTCTATGTTTGATTGTAGCTTTAATAATATGGAATGTCAAGTAGGAGGAAATCAATTTAAATAACGAGTGTCCAGGAGAAGAACTATGAACTAAAAACAGAGTTTCCTAGCCGGTGAGTTGAAAAAATGCTTTGAGATTTCTAGATCTCCTTTCCACAAAACTCAACTCTCCAAAGTTTTCAGATGCTAAAATTTGTCTCTTCTCCTACATTTTCGTTGGCATATGTGAGTGCAATGAATTCAATGCGAAAGGTCCTGCATTCAATTTGATAGATACGGTGGCCTTGAACATGGCGTCAATATAGTCTAAAGAAGCGAGTACTCTATTTCTTTAGGCCGTAGTCTAAAAAATAACAGAATGGTTTATAATTTAATAGAGATTTTTAAAAAATTTGGCAAAGATTTTATCATAATCTTATTTATAATTGTTAAACTTCAGTATTTTGGGTGTCCTAAGAATTTTTGATAATGTTGAATCTATTTTTACTCTTAAAAATGAATTCCAAACACTGCAACTACCTCATTTTTTGAATTTTGCTGAACCAAATTTCAACCAAAACCTATCGTTCGAGCTATTCTGTCAACTTGTTTCCTTAAAATGCACTGGATAAATCCAATGAACTATTTCCAAAAATAATGTTACGATGTGCTCAGAATACGGCCCCTCGTAGTCATTTTCAAAACATATTTGACAGCGAATTTTTAATGTGCAATGTAAAAATTGACTTTCAAATCTTTCTTACTTTCAACCGGCCACGCCTACCCGTCGAGGGGTCAGGTTTCGCCAGTCATAACTCAAGGTTTTAGTTAAGGTTCCGACGAATGGCGAAATATTAATGAGCAATCTGTGTGGTATATTCGGATGCCGACTATGGTAGGTAAGAGTTATCTAGTTTGTAGGGGTTGTATAGGTTCACCTTTAGATAATTTACTTGGATTAAAATCCAATAGGGAATATACAAAGCCTTTGCTTATTAAATTAGCTTCCACATGGTGTGATAATGATGGTACGGGAAAAATTTGTAATAGAAAATTTTTTTCTATTTTATTTATGGTACAAGTTATTATTAATAACTAATGAAAAGACAAGAGAGAAGACAAGTTATTAATTATTAAAATATGATATTAAAAATGATAAATATGTCAAATCTGAGACTTTTGTGATTTATAAGATAGATAAATGTATTTTCGTATTAATCAATTAATGAAAATATGAAATTAAAAATGATAAATATGTTAAATCTGAGACTTTTGTAATTCATAAGATAGACAAGTGAAAAGATGAAATTAAAATTGATAAATATGTTAAATCTGAGACTTTTGTGATCCATAAGATAGATAAGTGTATTTTCGCATTAATCACATCACGATTAGAACTTTCTCTAGATAATCATTTATTATTAGTAGTATTTATTTATTTTTTTAGAATCACATGGGTTTTATATTAAAAAATAATTTAATTCTCTAACATAATAATTTATATATAAAAACTACATAAAAAAATTTCTTTTTATCATAATATCTATTAATTTAATATTTAATCAATAAATATTTAATATAACTTCCTATTAACTAATTAATGGCTATTTTTAAAAGGACATCCATACTATTTATTCAATAAGATTAATTGAATTTTTCACCTTGTCTTGAGGATGGACTAGTTTTCTTTAGCTAATACGGAGCAATGATGCATCCACACTATTTATTCAATAAGATTGATTGACTTTTTCACCTTGTCTTGAGAATCAACCACATTAGTTGGTTCAAAACGTCAACCAAATCCTAATGATATAATTAATCTGAAAATACATTTATCTATGTTAAATATGAATAACATGGAGTGTTACTTGTATGAAATTTTTTAATCTGTATTGATCTTACAAAGTGAAATAAATGAACCACATTATGAATTGAATATATCAATGAGTACATTGACCTAAATTGGATGAGCGGCATCTAAGATGAACCACATTATGAATTGAGTAGATCAATGAGTACATTGACCTAAATTGGATGAGCGGCATCTAAGGCTACAGTGTAGGAAAAAAAAAAATAATAAAATATTTTTAATATATATATATATATATATATATATATATATATATATATATATATATATATATATATATATATATATATATATATATATATATATATATTTTAATATATGAGAATATTAAGAAACCCATAAAATATAATAATCATATTGAAATAAAAGAATGATAATATATTTAATATTTAATATTTTTTATTAAAAAAAAATATATATAATTGTTTCTATATAATATAATGTTTTAAATAAGGAAAGATAGTATTGAAAATTTTATTAATTTATAAATTTAAAATAAATTTATATATATATGTTGGACACATAAAAATGAAAGATTTAATTAAGTAAACATAAGATATATATATGTAGATTTATTTTGGTAATAATCTCATTTAATTGAACATTGTCGATGTGTTTCGAACATTGAATATTGAACCATACTGGTTGGTTCGAAACGCGTCGACAATGTTCATTTGAATGTGATCATTACCGAAAGAATTCTACATAATTTTACAATGGATCACAGAATAAAAAATTCTATAAGTAAGATATATTATTCAATTATATGATACATATAAATATAATCTAGTGATTTTCTATTGAATTTTCCAAACGGTTTTTTGGATTCTAGATCACGGTTCATATTATTTTTCACCAACCCTAACATATTAGGTGTCTAACATTTCCCCACCTCTCCAAATATGAAGGGGTGTATGTGAATCCAAGAAGAGAGTTAAAATGTTGGATGTGCTCTCTAGATATGGTGGTTTAAGGAAGGCCACAAACTAAATCGGTAGATATAGCCAAATTTCTACTAGTGACAATTTAAAGAAGACCACAAACCAAAGGGGTAGCATAAGTTGAAGTGTTCTACCGATGGTTGTTTAAGGAATACCATAAATTAAAAGGTAGCAGAAGCTAAGGTCTTATACTAGTAGTGGTTTAAGGTTGACCATAAACTATGGGACTTCGCTTGAAGAAGTTCCTAGAACAATCTCTAATATAGGCTAGAAACATTTTCCTTTTGTAAAATGGAAGTTCTCTTCAATGATAGTTTAAAAATGACAACAAACTCATGAAATGGTGTTTTGAAGATGACCACCAATTGGAATCCAGAAAAACCGATAAGTCTTCTACTAAGTGGTGATTTAAGGAGGACCACAAACAAAACCATCCTCATGGAACATAAGTTTCTCTTTGGCTATAAACATGACTTTGGCTCTTGCTAATTATAGCTACAGGCTTTGGGTGTTGGATTTGGTTTTACTTGTGGCTCGGGCTTAGCTTGCTACCCTATTTTCAAAAACTTAGCAAGTATTGTGCCTCATGAACCATTCTAAGTGGGCTTGATTGTGGGAAAAACTCCACAGTTAACCGCACTTGAGCTAGGGGTGATCTGGGATGGGTGACCTCTCGATAAGTCCTGGTTACTAGGTGCAAGCCCCAGAAGTGATGATTGATGCTATGTGATTCATTTCGCTAGTTTCAATCCCAGTTCTTCGCCCCTGTGAGCATCACATGATGCAATGAGTGCTAAGTGGACTATTCAACAATAATGAGAAATTAGTCAGTTGAGACTACCTCTCATGTAAATGGTCATAGATGAATGACTTACTTAACACAGTTGAATCCCAAAAAAAATACCTAATATAATGCACTGCGAAAACCCCTCAATACTTAAATACAAAAGAGTGAAGGGAACCTTAATTGAATGGTTCATGAGGCACAATACTTGCTAAGGTTTTGAAAATGACGTTGAAATCTAAGTGGGCTTGATTGTGGGGAAAAATCCACAGTTAAGCTTGCTTGAGCCAGAGGCAATCTGGGATGGGTGACCTCTCGGGAAGTCCTGGTCACCGGGTGCAAGCCCCAGAAGTGATGATTGGCACTATGTGATTCATTTCACTAGTTTCAATCCCACTTATTCAGCCCTATGAGCATTACCCGATGCAATGAGTGCTAAGTGGACTATTCAAAATTCATGAGAAAATAGTCAGTTACGACTACCTCTCATGGAAACTGTCATAGATCAATGACTTAATTAATGCAAATGAATCCCAAAAAATGATATCTAATACAATGCACTGCGCAAAACCCTCAATACTTAAATACAAAAGAGTGAAGGGAGCTCTACTTGAATGGGTCATGAGGCAAAATACTTTCTAAGGTTTTAAAAATGAGGTAGCAAGCTAAGTGGGCTTGATTGTGGGGAAAAATCCACAATTAATCTCGCTTGAGCCAGAGGCAATCTGGGATGGCTGACCTCCCTAGAAGTCCTGGTTACCAGGTGCAAACCCCGTAAGTGATTATTGACACTATGTGATTCATTTCACTAGTTTCAATCCCACTTCTTCACCCTTGTGAACATCACCCGATGCAATGAGTTCTAAGTGGACTATTAAAAAATCATGAGAAATTAGTCAGTTATGAATACCTCTCATGGAAATGGTCATAGATGAATGAATTACTTAACGTACTTGAATCCCAAAAATTATATCTAATGAGATATATTATTCAATGACATGATACACATAAATATAATCTAGTGATTTTTGGTTTAATTTTCCAAACGGTTTTTTGGACTCTGTATCACGGTTCATATTCCTTTTCACCAACCATAACGTATCATGTGTCCAAAATTTCCCCACCTCCCCCAATCTGAAGAGATGTATCTAAATCCAAGAAGAGAGCTAAAATGTTGGATGTGCTCTCTCGATATGGTGTTTTAAGGAAGGCCACAAACTAAATCGGCAGATATAGCCAAAGTTCTACTAGTGAAGATTTAAGGAAGACCACAAACCAAAGAGGTAGCATAAGTTGAATTATTATACCGATGGTCGTTTAAGGAAGACCATAAACCAAAGTGTAGCAAAATCTAAGGTATTCTACTAGTGGTGTTTTAAGGTTGACCACCAGCTATGCGACCTCGCTCGAAGTAGTTCCTGGAACAATCCCAAATATAGTCTAGAAACTTTTGCCTTTTGTAAAGTGGAAGTTCTCTTTGATGATAGTTTAAAGATGAAAAAAAACTAATGAAATGGTGTTTTCAATATGACCACAAATTGGAACCTAGAAAAACCAATAAGTCTTCTACTAAGTGGTGATTTAAGGAGGACCACAAACCAAATCATCCTCATGGAACGTAATTTTTTATTTGGCTACAAACATGAATTTGGCTCTTTCTAATTCTAGCTACAGGTTCTGGTTTTACCTGGGGCTCGGGCTTAATTGATATGACTTCGAAACTAGCAGTTGACTATCAGTTCCCCCTATTAGATACAAGGTGAGAAAATGAATTTTCAATACTCAAGAATAAATTATATAATGTGATCGATATATATTCCTGTTTGTTGAAGACCATTTCTAAGAAGTGATTCATCCAAGGGGAAATTTTTATCTTACAATAGATTTAAATCTGGAACATTTGTCTAAATGTTGAGTATGTTTTCCACAATGCTCACAAGAGTGAAGATAAAAATATTGATCTTTCATGTGGTCAACTTTATGACAATGTTGGAATTTGAGAATTTGATGTGAAGGTGGAGCATGAGAATATTATTTTTCTAGAAGAAACCAAAAATTTTGAAATTGGATTATTTTGAAATAGTATGGAACGTGAAAGGTCACTTCCTTTTTGCATCCAAGAATAGTTGTATGCTTTTTGTTGATGAATTCTTCCAAAGGTTTGATGATAGCCCTGGTAAGTGCAAGAAAAAAAAAAGCATATTCATTAGAACACACTCCTAAAGTGGAATCATCTGTTATAGCATCATTTTTCACCCTCATGTGATTCATGATTGTCTCTTTGGCCTTGGGCACCCATTCCCACAGACTTGAACAAAATTCATAAAAAATAGTGTTAAAAATCCCATACGCGGGTATGCCCAGACTTTTCCGCATGTATACGCTATTCCATACACACTTTTCCACGTATGCCATTAAAATCATTAAAAATATATAAAAATTCCCTATTTTCGGGCTGGGTTGATGGTTACTCTAGTAGTTCAACCACCCCAGCACGTGGCCAACTGTTTCCAACTGATTGAAACTACTTTGAAGGAGTATAAAAGCCCCTCATGTGCATGGCCTAAGGGAGAGAGAAATTTATAGACATTATACTCTGTTGGAATCCCAATTCAAGTCTGATTTCCCGTGCCTCCTGCACTTTCCCAGATTTTTACAGGAAACCCTTGTTTCCTGGAGATGTTCATCAGTTTATATGTCATCTCGTGTGCACAAGTCTTGAAAGTATCTTAGCGAGGCAAGGGCGGGACGGATCCGGACGACGGTCTGTTCGAAGATCGTGGAAGGATTCAGGTGATCTCTCCACTTTTTATTACTGTACATGTTGTTCGTAATGAAGAAGAACCATCTTGTTCCTGAATTCACGTGTTAATATCTGCTTGCATATGTGAAAAGATTATTATTTAAGAATTTATTATTGTTTATATGATGTTTCACATGGATTTCACTGACATTTAGGATAAATATATGCTGTACAACTAGATTTCCATGCACGTTTCTTCTTGGTTTTCAGGTTGAAGAGGAAGAAGGGTTGCTGGGGGTTTGGACCCCACGGGATCTACATCAAACATAGGGTTACGGGTGAGTTCTACTATCGATGTTATCTAGTTTTTAGCATACAAGTGTGGTTGTGTGAGTCCTTCTTGAATAGCATGCCCTGATATTTGGATGTTTTGACCCAAAAAACCTCTAGGGAGTTATTTCCCGAAACAGAACGGGCGACTCCACTGGGGATCGCATTCTTGTGATTCCCCTGTTGGGTGGTTTCAGCTGTTTGAAAGGTTTCCAACAGTTTTAATTATTATTTCCAATCGAGTTAACTTTTTCTCAGTCAGACTAAAGACCTGGCTCTTTATCCAGGCTTGATCTTTTTTATTTTTCATTATTTGCTTTCTCATACGCGATTTTTTCTTCACACAGTCGCATATCCATGCAATTTTTGTTAAAGGAAGTCGCGTATACGCATGTTTCATTTGACGCAGCCGCGTATGCACGCATGTTGAAAAACTGCCAAGTAGCATATGCCTGGGTAAATTTTGAAATTTTTGATTTCTGGACTTTTTCGTCTTGTCTGCCTATGGAGACCTATTTTTGCAGTGTCTTTATAGTCTCTGGATTGTGTTGATAGTGGCTATTGGTCTTTTTCTCTCTTGTTTGGTGGAAGACTAGCTTATTAGGCAAATCTTGTTTTTTAGTGCTTGCATTTCTGGTTCAAGTACCAAGATCTCTTTTTGGGGATTCTTGGTTGTTCTGCTTAATCAGAACAGAGAGCTTCTGCTCATATACTCTTTCCTCATTTTATGTTTTGCCTTGCACTTGGATTTTTTCCTGTTTTCGGTTAGTTTTCCTGAGTTCATTTGACTAGGTCTTGTTGCAATTTTTGAAGAGTCTTTCTTGGTTCTTTGAAGTTTTTGTTTGCTGCAAGGTTGTACTATTCTTCTGGGCTGAGTTACTGAGTTTCTTGTCTTATTTTTCTCATATAAATCTTGCTACTAAGTGGCACTATAAGATTTGGAGCGTTTTTGAAGTTTTTCTTGAAATTCAAAGTTGTTTGGCTTGGTAATTGAATAGTTTTCGTGGTCTCCTCGAGCTCTTCTTTTTATAAAATTCAAAAGCTCAAAAAACATTTTGTTTTGTCGTTTGCTTTTGTTTTGCATTTTTGTTTTCGTTTCGTTACATCTTTTGAGGATTTGTTGAGATTTCTTGCCTTTGGTTTCTGACTTGATTAGGGAAGGGAATTGTCATTGGTTTCTTCCTCTTGTTTCAAGCATATTTTGGTGTCTTTATACTAAGAGTTTCTGATTTTTGGGGACTAGTTTTGTGGACAACTGAAAAGTGATAAAACTGAAGGATTCTTGGGAAATTTCTCTTTGCTTTATTAGATTTTGCATCTTAGAATTTGCATGCTCTTATTTATTTTCATTAGGTGCACTTAAGAATTTGTAGTCTTTTTCATAGATTTTGCGAGTGTGAGTTTGATATTTGAAAAGAAAAAAAATATATAGTCTCGTAGAACCCGTGTAGAAATTTATTTTCGTCGAAAGGCAATTACTGCATTTGCATGTAGTTTGGTTTTCATTAATTTCTTTTTTGCGTCATAAAACACCAAAATTTTCATTTCCATATCCCATTGACCTAATATAACAACCAATTAAAATAAGCACTATAATTTAAAAAAAACTAGCAAGTTTTTTATTATTAAGTGTCATACACCAACTAGCTAGGTTGGGCCTTGGATTAGGTGAGTGGAGAGTTAACTCTCCAAGGCCGCTCAAACTAAAACATAGAAGTTTATTAATTGAGTGAAATCCAACTCCGTTAGGTGGACCAGGAATTCTCTCCTCTAGAGAGTCAAGCGCGAGTGGAAGTGAAGGCCGAGAAGAGAGATACCCCCTCTCTGATTTGCTGGATCTTGCCTCAAGACCGTTCCGCCCAGCTTCTGACACGGATTGGTGCCCATAGTTGCCATTCCTAGGTTCCACACAGGTGACTGCGGGGGGGAATACCCATGGTACCTAAGGCAGACGTCGTATCACTTCCAGCAGTACTTCTGGGGGGTGCCCTTGCGAAGCTTGGGTACTTGTGCCAGCAAAGGCTGTTGTTAGGAGGTCGGCGTAACTGTTTCTGTTACCTTCGCTAGTAGGCCTACGCCATAATTATCCCAGACTACTTTCGGGAGGTCCTATTTTTCACTTTCTCGTATTTTGGTGTCCAGTCCTAATCACCCGGAGTGGAAATACCTGAAGGCTGCTTACTTGGCTGTATCTTAGGGATTTTTGTAGTGAGTGCTCTTTGCTCCTAGCTTGATTAGCTTTATACTTTTTTGAGTCTAATTAAAATTTGTTAAAGTGGCTGATCAAGTGCCTCATCGATCGAGGAGAATCCGGGGGTTATCTCCCAAGAGTGCAGAGCTTTCTTCAAGAAGGCGTAGGAGTAACATAGCAGGTGAATATCACCCTGTAGTATCTGACGCAATGGAGAGAGATCCTCCACAAGGGCTTGAAGGTCTTGTAGTTGGTTCTGGTGTTGGTTCCTAGAGGAACGTTCTGCCCACCTCGAGAGTCTTGTTTCTAGGAGAGTTAGGAAGAGAAGTAGAGGAAGTACCTGAGTCTCCTCAGTCACTTCCATCTCCTCTTCCTCCTTATTATTCGTTTGTTGTTGAGTACATCGGAACTGAGTCTGCAAGACCATAAGATCCTCCATTTTATTCATACCTTTCAATGGCCACGACTGGGAACGCGGCTTCTGCTGTGAGTGCTGCAGGCATTAAAACTCCTGCTTCAGTTGAAGGAGGAGGCACTATTGCTATATCTTTGATTGCTTATAGTACTGCTATGTTTGGCTCTGGTTTCACCCAAGCACATGCTTCTCAATCTGGTCCCTTTTGTTTGGAATGCCCACTACTGGGATTCCTCCTTTTTCCTTTTCCGCTGCTACAGCTGCATCTACACCCATGTCTTCCATGGCTAGTGGTTCAGCTTCTTTTCAAGGGTTCCCCTTCGGAACTGGGCATATTCCTAGTTCGAATCCTTCTTTAGGGTATTTTCATTTTACTTCTCAGACTCAGAGTTTTAACCCTTGGTCTGGAGGTCAGAGTTCGACTACTTTTACAGGTTGGAACCCTGTATTTACAACAGTGGGGGCAGGGAATTAGTTTTACGCTGGTCACCAAGGGAATTCTTCTTTCCCTTCGTCGAGTTCTTATCAGACTTTTTCCCCTCTTTCTAACGCTTGGAACCCCTATCAGGGGCTTTCCTCTTCATTCATTACTTTGGGGGGGGGGGGGGAACTGGTCTGGTATTTGGTAACTCTACGTTGGGAGGGGGTCCTTCTCCAAATGTTGGGTCCTCTGGCCCAACATTTTCTACGAGTTCTTTTTGGCAACCTGGTGCCTCATCAAATCCAGGGTATTCTTTTCAGAATGTAGGGAATTTAACCCATCAAGGATGAAATCCTAAGGCTCTGCCTCGTTTACCTTTTCTGGCAATGTTAAACTTGCCAGATCTGTCGAAATTGACGAATGATCCGATCCGATATAGTCCGGGGTGGCCTTCGGTTCCCACCAAACTACCTTCAGACATTTCAAAGTTTCAAGGCAAGAATGGAGAGGACTCGGCTGACCATATCACCACCTTCCATTTATGGTGTTCTTCTAACTCCCTGATCGACGATTCGATTAGGTTGAGATTGTTTCAACGCACCTTAACTGGAAACGCTGCCAAGTGGTATATTAAGTTAACTAGGGGAAGTTTTGCTACATTTGGAGATCTGGCTACGAAATTTCTAAATCATTTCCAGTTGCCTGTCCGTTATGATTCCGGGACCTAACTCCTAGCTAATTTTAAGCAGGACGATGCATCCCACATTTCTGATCATATTTAGGAATGGCAGAGAAGGAAGAGGCTTATTAAAGCTCATATTCCAGGAGAATTCCTTTTGGAATGGTTTTTGAAATCTCTGCAGTCAGATATTTCTAAGTATGTATCCCTGTTCGGGGTATTTTCCGAGGAGCAGGCCATTTTTAGGGCCCAGAAGCTTGAATTGATATATTCTCAGGCTGGGGTCCTTCATAAATATTTTCCTAATGCTCCTCGCTCCAAATTGGACTTATCCAAGACTAAACCCGGTCCTCATGGTGATGGACTTATTGGGTCGATCAATAGTGGTGTAGCTAACCTGCTTAGTCAATTGCAGCAGTTGTCTTTACAATATTATCCTTCTGGTCAGGCTGTGCCTGCTGAATCATCGCCTTCTCAATATTTTTCGGTGAATGCTGTTCAGACTTCTAACCCTAAAGAAAATCAAAAATATGAAGGGAAGAAGAAGGGACGTAATAAGAAAAAGGGCAAGAATGGGAAGGGTAATGAAAATAAATCCAACGAGCATGTTGGTGAGGGTCCAAAGAATAAAAAGAAAGTGAAGTTTCCATGCAAGTTATGTGCTGGAGACCATCTTACTCACCTTTGCCCTAAAATTCAGGATGCGCAGCGCTTGTTAGCTCAGCAGGGTTCTTCTAGTTCCCAGGCTGTGTTGACAAACGCTTTTCCCCAAGGGCAACAACTAGTTGTTGGCGCGAATCAAAATAATGGGGCTTCCTCTGGGGGCACCCAAGAAGGGGAAACTCTATCAAACATATACATGATGAGTTCTCACGTGGATATCACCACGAGATCCTGTGATTATGGCGAAGATGAGTCTTCGAAAGCCAAGGGTGCTCTCGATCCTACTGAGCCGCTTCACATCACGAAGCCCACTGTTGAGCCTATACCTCGGATGCCCAAAGTATCTACTAAGCGTATGACGATTAATCCAAATGCGAGGGCTACCCAAAACTACTCTATTATGGAAGATCTGGCACAGAGTCCTTATGCCATGTCGGCTCTGTTAGTCTCCTATACCAATAGGTATCATTTTTCATGATTGTCTTGATTGAACTATGGAATATGTTCAAACCTTTTTCTTGAGCAAAGGTGTTCCATATTCTTGAAAAACCAAAAACTCAAAAATTTTAAAAAATGTAAAGAGGGTATACCCTAAAAGAAAAATCAAAGGGTAAGAAAAATAAAAATGGCCAAAAAAGCAAAAGAAATGAACCCCAAACAAAAAATAGGCCAAAGAAAGTGTGCAAATCCAAATGCCACTACTTTTTACTTTGATGTAATAAACAAATTGTGTGCAACTTGTATTTTATGCCACAATTCATGAATAGTCAAACTGTTTAAGCTTGGCTAGTTCATTTTTCAATTTCATGTTGTAGAATAGAGAACAAAAATCTGACCAAATAGTTTAATCTTGGCAGATAAGTAGATAGGTAGAGTTAATAAAAGGTGCTCAACAGTTTAATCTGAGCCCTTGGATGCAATAAGGGTAGAATTAGATAGATTTGCCTTGTAAAAGAAAAAAAAGATTGTTAAGGGTTTGCAAGTCTAAATGCACCCTAATAAAGAAGAGAAAATGGTAGTGTCAAGTAGATAGGGTAGGTAGATGGTGTTGCAGAGTTTTATCTGATGAATGATGCTGCTAAATGTTTTTGACCCTTTACTTTCATCACAAATACTGAAGCAGGAAATACACTGGAAAATCACAGCAAGCAAAGTCAAAATCATTAACTTCCCACATCATTTTTTCCCTAAGATCTTTACTAATTTCCCCCAAAGTACTAAGGCATTTGGAGATCAAAGGGGCTCAAGGCATTTCCTTGACTTTTGGAGGGACCGGACCCTCGGCCTAATGATCAAAAAGACCTAAGTGCTTGAGATAATTCATCATTATAATCATTCACTTTTAACTTTTTCCTAAGTAAAATCCAATTTTACTTAGGAAAATCATGCAAAATTCCATAAAAAATCCCTCAAAACAACTTACTATTCTAAGTTTAAGTGTTAAAGATGAGATATTGCAATTTACTTCATAAATTGTCACTTTCTTAGATGAGCAAAGTTTTTTGAGTTCCCTTGTCCCTTTGTCATATTTACATTTAACTCTATTTACTAAATCCCTAATGAAAATGCCTTGTCCTAAGTATATAACTCCTTTTATATAAATATCCAAAAACCCCTATATTATAAAGTTTAACCAAAATATTTACTTCCCAAATATTCATTAAAAACCCGCTTCATACGCCCTTTGGTTAAATATATCCTTATATCATAGTCCCGCCCCTATGGTAATTAAATAATGTTTATCTATTACCATATAAATAGAAATATCGAAATAACGTTTAAACATATAATTCTATATGTTTAACACAAAAAGAATAAACCCGAAGTTTTATTTTTTTAAAAACCAAAACTTTGGAAAAGCCCCTATGCCACCGTGGCCCATCCACCTGGCATTCCACCCGACGTTTCAAACACAATTAAAACCCCGCCGCGACCCCTCTTTCCATCATACCATGGGATTAATTAATTATTAGAATTAATTAATAACCAACTACCCCCACCAATCAACTCCCGCCCAGGGTGATTAATTAACGATAAATGTATTGGGCCCGCACCATTTAACTTCCCACCATCTCCCCGTCATTTGAACCGTCGGATCGCCTTTCCACAGATCAACTCCCCGTATCAATTCCGCTACCCGTCCCTGGTCAGCACATTAACGCGCGGGGGGTTGGCGGTATTTGACCAGTCCTCCGTCCACGTGTCGTTACTCTAATGGAATCGCTGCCCGCTCGTTCAATACCATCTTTGTCCATAAGCGGTGCGGGAACTAACCACTTATCGCCCAGCCCCCCTACCCCACGTCAGCCCGTACCAAAGTGACGTCACTCCTCGGAAAACTAAAAACCCCTCTTTTGACTTTGGAAATAAAACAAATTCGCGTGTTTTTATGTTATTTTCATCATTTGAACGCGACTGTGCTTTCCGCTACGAATTTCAAATTTCCACTGAAATTCACTGTTCAATTCGATTTCGCTCCAGATTTCCGCTAGACCTGTTTTCAAGAATCCTCCTGCTACCGCCTGATACCTGTTAAAAGCCATTTTTCCTCCAAGAATAGGTATTTATCCTATAGCGCTTCGAACTTCAAAAGAAAGGCAAAGGAAAGGAACCTGGAATACAAGTTATTGAAACTTTAGTCATGGCAGAGAAACCTCAAACTTCCAGAGCACCAGATCAATCACAGGTTTCTCCCACTCAGGTAAATCATCCACAAGTTCCAGAATTACAAACTCCATCCAATGTGGAAATAGGAAAGAAAAGGCAGGTTCCAGATACTACTCCTCCTAAAGAGTCCTCAAAGCTACATCAAGCCAAAAAACAGAAAACAGATCCACTTCCTGATGTGGAAATCATAGATGAGATATTTGATGATGGAAGGGAAGACAGTCAACTAACTGGCACAGTTAGTGAAACAAACACAGGACAGAAAGGAAAAGCTTTGCAAAAGCAGTTAAGTACTGAGGTATCCTCTTTCAGACCACCAAAGACAGACACAGGGGATATAAAAAGAACCTTCATCAATATAAAGGCAAAGAATGATCCATTAAGAATGAAGGTATATGATCAATATTTGAAAATGGCTCCACATAATCAGGAGAGGTTGATGTCAGCATTTGACATTTCACAAGGCAAAATGATGATGAGCCACTTCAAGTCAAAGGTGCCAAAACCCATGTCAGCAGCTGATTATATTAGAACAAATTTTGAGGTCCTGGCAAAGGACATTCACCCTTTAGACCAAATTGAGCTGCACAAACAAACTGGGAAAATGGTGTATTCCACTCTGACTAATAAGGCCATGGCAGCCCTAACGCTGCAAGATTCTTTAAATAACACAAGTGCCCAATTGCAAATTGAAAAGGCCTCTTCTCAGGCCAAAGATAACAGAATAAAGTCTTTGGAAGACATAATCATCAGCTTGGGTCACAACCCCAAAGATATTAAAAGCATTGAGGCACTAATAAAGAAGAAAGATGATGACATAGCTGCACTGAGAAAGCAGCTAAAATTGCCAGCCTCAAGGCACCCCCAGACCCAAGAAGTTTTAAAGGGGAATTCACAAGAAGAGGTAATGGAGTTGCTCCTAAATATGACTGAGCGACTAAGTGAAACAGAGAAGGAATTGGAACAAGATTTACAGGAAAAGGAAGCTATCATGCAGGCATCCACTACAGAAGCTGCTACAACCACAACAAAGAAGCAACAAACAGCGCGCAGTAAACACTTCTGGTTTAAGTTCTGATGATTTGATAAAACAAATGGAAAGTTTACAATTAAGAGTCACATAACTTCAAACCACAAAGTTACAATTAAAAGATTTGGAGCAGAAGCATGATACATCTAAGAAGACAGTTGCTGATAATACCAGGGAAATCAAAAGATTGGACAGATTAGTTAAGGCTTTAGAAAAAGATCTTTCACTAGAAAAGCCTTTGAAGGAAATAAATGAAATTCTTTGGGGTAATATAATTGAGTTAATAAAAAGTATTTGGCCCTCTATTCAAGCAATTTTTGAAAAAAATGACTTGATTAAAGTAGCTCAGGAGGAAATAAATAGAACAAGAAATGAATTAAGAGGTAGACCTGAGCAGGCCAATCAACTTATTCAATTTTTGAACACCCGAACAAAACAACAGCTTGCAAGACTAGGAATTGAAGACAGGACCGACACTATTTTGATGATAAAAAGAGTTTTCATCAAAAGAACTTTTATGCAGAATTTAGAAAGGAAGTGTGCAGATATTTTGGATGATATTAATGCTTTCAGAGAAAAATTTCAAGTCTTGTTGGACAGTGGGTTACCCAGTCCAATGCTCTCAGAGGACCAAATAATGGAACTTGAAAACTATGTTAAGAAAATAAATATACATGCTCATAACGTAACTGCTAGTTCCATCAGTTTGCCAGAAGCAACGTTACCAACAGGGAGAAATCTATATGACAGGTTGAAGAATTTATTTCATCTTGAACATGAAATAAAGTATTTGTTCCCTGATGAGCCCACTTTTTACAAACTCACAGAGGCCGATGAGACATTAAGAAAACTTAAAAGGACTATAATACCAGAAGATCAATGGTGGAAAGACCTATTGGAAATTCTATGAAAATTATCTTCAGGATGAGAATTTTATCTTTTTACTATTATGTGAAAGATAAAAATGAGCACAGATGAAAGAGTATCAGTTGAACAGGTTAAAGAGTATCCGTAAAGACAAAGAGTATCAAACAAGCCAAAGAAATTACTCCAAGGGACAGCACCGAGCCCTATTTCAGCACTTACCTCCAGCACATCAGCAAAATGAGGAAACAGCACATCAACAGTTACTTATTATTCTATCCACGAGACCATTTGTCTCATGTTTATTTGTAAATCACTCCTTAGTCACCCTAGATTATTGGCTAGGTTAGTGTGAGACAGTTTTAATTATTTTTTTTATAAATAAACCCTTAAAGAGAGTATTGAGGGTGGATTCTATTACTTTGCTGTAACATTGATATTTTCGGAATAAAAGCATTTTGGAGAAATTTGTTCGTGGCTTACTGGATGACGATTTGAAGCTCAGGACTTTTTGCAGGATTCATGTGTTGGACTGCAGTTCAATAAGTCTTTCTACCCTCTGTCTTAAGTTTTATATCAGTTTATAATATCATTATGTCCATTTCTGAATAATTTACATAAAGGATTGAATCAGAATTTACTTAATTGTACTCTGATTTCATATGTGATTGTTCTTAATGTTTTCCTCTAAATTAGTTATAAGCATGAATTCTTAAATGCTCTTGCTTTGCTAATTTAAACATTGTTGATTACTATAATAAAGAATTCTTCATTGCTCTTTGTTTGTAGTCATCTCATTTCTTTCTTTTTGAACATGGTGAAAGATTCTTAGTTGCCTTTCATCCCTTCAAAATCATCCCATCCACTTTCAATTTTAAGGATTGTTCTCTGTCTAGCTATCTTGCCCTGTAAAGCCATCTTGTGTGTAGAATAGAAATCCAGTAAAGCCATCCTTTTACTCCATAGCCCAATGGACTGAAAACTTTCAACCTTGCCCTTAATTTGTGGATTCCACCATTTTTCAGAACAAACTCTTGGATCTATAACTAGCCTAAAACCTTCTAAGAACAAAGATAAATCATAAAGAGAGAGCCCTCTCTGGATGCAGATTGGCTAGATTCTGCATCTAAAGGTTGGTTTGTGGTTACCTCGGATATACTTTCCTTTTCCACAACTTCAAGGAAAACCTGAGTGATAACATAGTGGCGACCATACTGGGGATCTGAATCATTTTTATTTGTTAATATTGTTCACTTATAAGCTATAGACAGAGTCTGAAGATCAGCCAGGAAGCCTTTGAAATTGCTTTTGCTCTGCAATTGCAAAAGTAAATAAATGCTGCTTCAGTCTATCTCTGATTTAGCTTATATACTAAACCTTAGTATCAAAATGTTTAATCAGACTCTCTAGTTTAACAGATCTTTGAGAAAATTTTAATCATACATCATTATTTCTTGAAGAATTTGTAGAAGTTGTATTTATTCTTTCAAAAATCCAAAAATACATAGTCTAGGAAAACTGGCTTCAGAAAGGATTCGACATACTAGGTCAAACCCTGACCCTAATCCACCACCAATATTTGAAAATCCAAATCTGATTCCTAGGATTCTTAGAAGACAAGGAAGTCAAGAAAGTTCTGAAAGAGGAAGTCAAGAAAGTTCAGGAAGTTCTAGACCACTTTCTAGATCTGCATCCTGTCCTGTGAAAATTATAAATATTGATGAAATTCCTTTTGATGCACGCTTTGAAACATCCTTATTTGTGAATTTTTCTGAAACCGAATTATCCAGATTAGTTCCAGATCCTTTGTTTTTTGAAGATTTGCAATACAGATTTGTTTCACATCATCTTGACAGACAATTACAGAACTCTATTCAATCTGAACAAAGCTTTGAAGAAAATTCAAACATCTCTGTAATTACTGAAGCATATCCAAGTTCAGTTATTTTTTCTCAAGCTTTTCAAACACCTGTCATCCCTTCTACTCCTCCATCTCCTCCCACCAGACCATCAACTCCTGTTACCCCACTATATCTTCCAATGGCCAATCGATATGCCCCTTTACAGATACCAGCCAACGCTGTTGCTTTGCCCCAAGATTACCAGAGTAAGATCACACCTTTTGATGGATCAGGTACTTATACAGCTCAACAACACACCAAAATGATGACGGATTACTTTGAGTTCTATGAAATTGACACTGATGATGTCCGAATGAGAATTTTCGTTCAGAGTCTTACTGGAGAAGTTAGGACATGGTTTAGGGCCCTTGCTCCAAATAGTATTGCTGATTTACCAGCTTTATATAGGGCATTTTTGAACCGATGGGAGAAGAAGAAAGATCCTCTTCAGATCCTGTCAGAATTTGAAAAATTAAGAAGAAGACCTAACGAAACAGTACAAGATTACATCATTAGATTCAATGAAGCATATAACGCAGTTCCTCAAAACCTTAGACCCCCACCTGACTCTGTATTGGTTAAATTTCCAGATGGTTTTGACTCTGATATAGCTTATTCCCTCAGGGAAAGAGCTCCCCAAACATTAGAGTAAATGCAAAGCATAGTGGTGAGTGTAGAGGCAAATCTGATAGAAAAACGAGCCAGAGCAAGATCAGAAAGAAGAATGCCTCTGAATGAAGAACCTTCAGCTTTTGAAAAGAAGCTGGATGCAATCATTAAAGGTATGGAAAGATTAGGAGACAGAGTGGAGACCATTGAAAGAAAGTCTTCTAGTGATAATCTGAATGTTTCAAGAAACCCAAATTTTAGGAGAAATCTAAATCAGAATATTGGAAAGAATGTCCCTGATCAAAACATTAGGCCACCTTTCCAAGAAAACTTTGTTGAAGGTTCAACTTCTGAAGAACCTACAGAAGATGTAGAAATAAACAATGTAACTGATGACAAAAATGAACCAGAAGTCTTCCTATCCCAGGATGATCAAGAGAATCACATCCTTGAAACATTCCAAACTCATTCAGGTGAGACTTTTGATTTTAAGGAAGGCTATGACACAGCAATTTACGAGGTCCATAAACAGTATAATTTGAGAAGTAGACAGATTGATGTGCCAGAGAATAGCAAACAGAAAAATGCAAAACAAAATGTCAAAGGTAAAGGTAACATTCCCCCTATACAAAACATTCCCCAAGTACAAATTTTGTCTAGGATAACTCCCAACCCTTCAAACCCAATAATTGAAGATGTCTCTGACAACCAACCAAACAATAAACAACAATCTAATACTTTTCCTCCTGTGGGAAATGTAGAAGAAACAGTAGAAGTTAGTTCAGATACCCCTTCAAAACAAAATTTCATTCACGAAAAAGAAAAAAACATTGAAGACCCAAAAAATAGAGAAAACCCAACTGTGCAAAACACTAAAACTCAAACAGAAAAACCTTTCAATCTAGACGCTGAAATAGGAAAACTAAAGATAGTTGTTCCTTTATCAGAATTGGCTAAACATGATGTCTATAGAAGTCAGATTACCAAGTCCCTAAACATTAACATTACTGGATTGGATGATTCAGTAAATATTCTTGATGATCAACCCAAACTTCTTTTTGGTCCCGAGGTAAATGGCAAACCAGAAAGTGGAGGAACTCCTCCATTTTATGTAAGCCTGAATGTTCATGACAAGATAATCCATAATGCAATGCTTGATTCTGGAGCATCTCACAATTTGATGCCAAAAACAGTAATGGAAAGATTGAATCTAGATATTACCAGACCGTACAAAGATTTGTTTTCATTTGATTCTAGTCAGGTAAAATGTTTAGGTTTGATTAAAGATTTGTGTGTTACTTTGGTACAATACCCTGCTAAGTCTGTTTTGATGGACATAGTAGTGGCCGATATTCCACCTAAATATGGTATGTTATTGTCTAGATCTTGGGGTGCTAAACTTGGAGGGTCTATTCAACTAGACATGTCATATGCAACTATTTCAGTATTCGGTCAGCCTAAAAGATTATATAGAGAAACCTTGATGAAATACTTAGTCAGTAGCCATGAGAAGCCTGAAAACTTCCCTGTTTACTCTATACATTCTGATATGGATTATTTTATTTTATACAATGCTGAGTTGGATCTTCCTACTGAAATAGAAGCTCCAGAATTGGAAACCACAAACAAAACTACTGTTAAAATTGAAGAAATCTCTGAAAACAAAGAAACACCAGATGATCAAGAAAAACCAGAAGAAACTAAACAACTAGCCCCTGTCAAGAAACATTTTAAAACAATTGATGAAGATTATGAACATGAAATTCTATGGCATTTAGAGTTTGATGGTTCAGTAAAAAAATTAGGGGCAGGAGCGGGGATTTGGTTACATAATGTTGAAAATAATCATGCGGAGGGTCATGCTTATAGGTTGAATTTCAAATGCACTAACAACATGGCAGAGTACGAAGCTCTTTTATTAGGGCTTAAACATGTCAAGAAGTTAGGAGCTATTAGGGTATCAATCATAGGAGATTTCGAACTAATTATTCAACAGATTAAAGGAGAATGTTCAACAAAAGACATGAGATTGAAACAATACAGAGAAACAGTTGTGGAAATTCTCAACACATTTCTACAAGCTCAACTTGCCAAGATTCCCAGGAAACAAAATTTGCATGCCCACAGCCTTGCAATGTTTGCTAGTACATGCAAGTTATCTTTTGATCCTAATCATCAGTTTTCAGCTGAGATTAGACATAGGCCGGCTATACCAGACAATCTTTTGAATTGGCAAGTATTTGTTAATAACAATCAAATCAATAGTTTTTTGACACTTCAAAATGAGTTTTCTAACTGTAATATAGATGAAGACACAACTATTGATGAATTTGATCAAGAAAAAGAACAAAAAATAGAGATTTCAAGAGAAAATGCAATTCATATGTTGCACCCAACCACATTCACAGAAAAAGACATGCAGAACTTGAAACATATGGAATCTGATGAGATCATAGAAGATGAAACAGAAATCATCAATTTAAAAGATAATCATTTGCCCAAAGGATTAACTCCTTTGGAAGATCTGTTTGACTCAAATGATATTCCATTTAGACCTAAAATGGAACCTGTTAAGGCTGATATGGAAGAATGCAACTTAGGAACCCCAGAAAATCCCAAAATGGTTAAGTTGTCCAAATCTCTTCCAAAAGATCAAAAGGTCAAATATGTTGAACTATTGAAAGAATTCCAGGATTTTTTTGCCTGGAGTTATGAAGATCTGAAGTCTTATGATACATCCATCATTCAACACACTATACCTTTGAAACCAGATCAGAAACCTTTCAAACAAAAGCTTAGAAGAATAAATCTTGTTTCATTACCTTCAATTGAAAAGGAAATTAAAAGAATGTTTGAAGCAGGGATTATAGCTCCTATCAGATTCTCAGAATGGGTTTCTAACCTGGTACCAACAAGGAAGAAGACTGGGGAAATTAGACTGTGTGTTGATCTAAGAAATTTGAATAAAGTTTCTTTAAAAGATAACTATCCTTTACCAAAAATGGACCATATTCTATAAAGGGTAGTAGGATCTTCTATGATATCTCTACTGGATGGATTTTCAGGGTACAACCAAATTCTGGTTCATCCTGATGATCAGGATAAAACAACATTCACTACACCATGGGGTACGTTTAAATATGTCAAAATGCCATTTAGACTCAAGAATGCAGGAGCTACATTTCAAAGAGCAATGGACATTGCTTTTGCTAAAGAAATACATGATTTTCTGGTTATTTATCTAGATGATTTGACCGTTTTTTCTAAAACAGATCAAGAACATTTAGATCATTTAAGACAAGTATTTATAAAGTGCAGAAAAGATGGGATTTCTTTAAACCCTAAAAAGTCATTGTTTGGTTTGGAAGAAGGAAAGATCTTAGGTCACATTATTTCTAAAGATGGCATTAGGATTGATCCAGAAAGAATACAAGCAATTTTACAGATACCTCAT
This sequence comes from Pinus albicaulis, assembly GCA_034641835.2. Classification (NCBI taxonomy): domain Eukaryota; kingdom Viridiplantae; phylum Streptophyta; class Pinopsida; order Pinales; family Pinaceae; genus Pinus; species Pinus albicaulis. The sequence continues at coordinate 411,599,758 of CM076582.1, forward strand.
CCTAGAAACATAAAAGAGTTGCAAGCATTCATAGGAAAAAATAATTTCTTGAGAAGATTTATTTCTAGTTTAGCTGAATTACTTAGATTGCTTACTAACATGTTGAGGAAAGATTCAAGCATTGACTGGACTGTAGAAGCCAAACAATCATTTGAGGAAATTAAAATGGCTTTAACAAGGACACCAGTTCTTACCAGTCCCAAATTTGACAAAGATTTCATTATTTTTTCATTTGCTTCTGAACACACAGTTGCAGTTGTTTTACTTCAAAAAGATGATCAAGGGTGTGAAAAACCAATAGCATTTTTTAGTAAAGCACTTAGGGATGCATCTTTGAAATACAATATTATGGAAAAACAGGCTTTTGCATTGGTAAAAGAAATTAAAGATTTCAGAGTTTACATATTATATTCTCATGTGATAGCTTATGTGCCTAATGCTGTAGTTAAAGATATTTTGACTCAAGATGGCATTGAAGGTAAAAGAGGAAAGTGGATAGCTACCATTTTAGAATATGATATTGAGATTAAACCAACAAAACTCATAAAAGGTCAAGGCTTGGCACAACTCATGACTGAAACTAATTGCCAAGCCTTAAACATTAACGAACTGGATGATGAGCAGGAGATGGCGACTTCACAGATCAGTCAAGCTTTCCTAGATTCACCCTGGTACACTGATATTATTCATTTTTTATTAAACTTGCAAGCTCCTCCAGGGTTGTCCAGAACGAAAAGAAGATTTTTAAAAATGACATCTTTGAAATATTGTATTTTAGATGGCACTCTATTTTGGAAAAATCATGAAGGAATCTTATTGAATTGTCTATTAAAAGATGAAACTGATAAAATTCTTAATGAATTTCATGCAGGGGATTGTGGAGGACATCTCTACTGGAAATCAACTGCAAACAAAATCTTAAGGGCTGGTTTTTACTGGCCAACATTATTTTCTGATGTTAAAAAATTTGTAACAACTTGTCATAAGTGTCAGATATTTGAGGGTAAAAGAAAGTTTTTACCTTTGCCATTAAAACCAGTTTCCACAGAAAGACCTTTTCAACAATGGGGATTAGATTTTATTGGAGAAATCCATCCCCCTTCTTCAGGGCAAAACAGATGGATTCTTACTGCCACAGACTACTTCACTAAGTGGATTGAAGCTATCCCTTGCAGACAGGCCAATGATTCTGTAATCATAGGGTTTTTGGAAACCAATATACTTTCAAGATTTGGCTGTCCAGAAAAGATTATAACAGATAATGCTACTGCATTTAAATCAAAGAAAATGATTAGTTTCTGTAGTAAATATCATATTACTTTAGGCCATTCAACAGCTTATTACCCTCAGGGTAATGGACTAGCAGAATCCTCCAATAAAAGCCTTATTAATATCATCAAAAAGTTATTGGAAGAAAACAAAAAGAATTGGCACAAGAAATTGACCAATGCATTGTGGGCAGACAGACTTACAACTAAGAAATCAATTGGGACTAGTCCATATGAATTAGTGTATGGCCTTGAAGCAAGATTCCCATCATCTTTAGGAATTCCTGTTATGAAATTACTTCAGGAGGCTCAAGTGGAACCAAATGAAATTCAGAGAAGAATTAATCAAACAATTCACTTGCAGCAAACCAGAGAAGAAGTATACCAACGATCTCAAATCTTGCAGGAAAAGCTAAAGAAAATGTTTGATAAAAGGACTAAAGCAGAGGATTTTCAACTAGGTGATAAAGTCCTAAGATGGGATTCTAGAAGAGAAGAAAAAGGGAAACATGGAAAATTTGATTTCTTGTGGAAAGGGCCTTACATCATACATGCCTTGCAAGGAAACAACACATACTTTTTGAAGGATTTGGACAATTCAGAAGTTGAAGATGGACCAATCAATGGTCGAATGCTGAAGCATTATTTTGATCCTATTTACTAGGATGCTTTGTTTTCTAACTTGTACATAATATATCCTTTTCTAATCCAGTTTTGAGTGGATGGCGACTTCTTGGAGTTGAAGCCCGAAGTGAAGGCCCTAAGCTTCAAAAGTTTCACTATCATATGTACAATAAAGCTACCAGAAGAAGGAGATTACATAGTTCAGTTTGAAGACATGTTGAGGCAACTGACCTGTTGTTCTTGACTTTTCACAAGGAAAAGCCATCCCCAAGTGGAGCCAGTGTTAGTGTCCTATACCAATAGGTATCATTTTTCATGATTGTCTTGATTGAACTATGGAATATGTTCAAACCTTTTTCTTGAGCAAAGGTGTTCCATATTCTTGAAAAACCAAAAAATCAAAAATTTTAAAAAATGTAAAGAGGGTATACCCTAAAAGAAAAATCAAAGGGTAAGAAAAATAAAAATGGCCAAAAAAGCAAAAGAAATGAACCCCAAACAAAAATAGGCCAAAGAAAGTGTGCAAATCCAAATGCCACTACTTTTTACTTTGATGTAATAAACAAATTGTGTGCAACTTGTATTTTATGCCACAATTCATGAATAGTCAAACTGTTTAAGCTTGGCTAGTTCATTTTTCAATTTCATGTTGTAGAAAAGAGAATAAATATCTGACCAAACAGTTTAATCTTGGCAGATAAGTAGATAGGTAGAGTTAATAAAAGGTGCTCAACAGTTTAATCTGAGCCCTTGGATGTAATAAGGGTAGAACTAGATAGATTTGCCTTGTAAAAGAAAAGAAGATTGATAAGGGTTTGCAAATCTAAATGCACCCTAATAAAGAAGAGAAAATGATAGTAGTAGATAGGGTAGGTAGATGATGTTGCAAAGTTTTATCTGATGAATGATGCTGCTAAATGTTTTTGATCCTTTACTTTCATCACAAATACTGAAGCAGGAAATACACTGGAAAATCACAGCAAGCAAAGTCAAAATCATTAACTTCCCTCATCACTTTCCCCTTAAAAGTTTTACTAATTTCCCCAAAGTACTAAGGTATTTGGAGATCAAAGGGGCTCAAGGCATTTCCTTGACTTTTGGAGGGACCGGACCCTCGGCCTAATGATCAAAAAGACCTAAGTACTTGAGATAATCCATCATTATAATCATTCACCTTTAACCTTTTCCTAAGTAAAATCCCATTTTGCTTAGGAAAATCATGCAAAACTTCCATAAAATCCCTCAAAATAACTTACTATTCTAAGTTTAAGTGTTGAAGATGAGATATTGCAATTTACTTCAGAAATTGTCACTTTCTTAGATGAGCAAAGTGTTTTGAGCTTCCTTGTCCCTTTGTCATATTAATGTTTAACTCTAGTTACTAAATCCCTAGTGAAAATGCCTTATCCTAAGTATATAATTCCTTTTAAATTAATATCCCAAAAACCCCTCTATTATGTTTTAACCAAAGTATTTACTTTCCAAATATTCATTAAAAACCCGCTTCATACACCCTTTGGTTAAATATATCCTTATATCATAGTCTCGCCCCTATGGTAATTAAATAATGTTTATCTATTACCATATAAATAGAAATATCGAAATAACGTTTAAACATATAATTCTATATGTTTAACACAAAAATAATAAACCCGAAGTTTTATTTAAAAAAAAAAAAACCAAAACTTTGGAAAAGCCCCTATGCCACCGTGGCCCATCCACCTGGCATTCCACCCGACGTTTCAAACACAATTAAAACCCCGCCGCTACCCCTCTTTCCATTATACCATGGGATTAATTAATTATTAGAATTAATTAATAACCAACTACCTCCACCAATCAACTCCCGCCCGGGGTGATTAATTAACGATGAATATATCGGCCCGCACCATTTAACCTCCCACCATCTCCCCGCCATTTCAACCGTCGGATCACCCCTCCAAAGATCAACGCTCCTCGGCTATTCCGCTACCCGTCCTCGGCCGCGCACATTAACGCTCGCTAGGGGTTGGCGTATTTGACCCGGGCCCTCCTTCCACGTGTCGTTACTCTAATGGAATCTACTTTAATGGACTCGCTACCCGCTCGTTCAAAACCACTCCTGTCCATAAGCGGTGCGGGGACTAACCGCTTACCGCCCGGCCCCCCTGCCCCACGTCAGCCCGTACCAAAGTGACGTCACTCCTCGAAAAACTAAAAACCCCTCTTTTGACTTTGGAAATAAAACAAATTCGCGTGTTTTTATGTCATTTTCATCATTTGAACGCGACTGTGCTTTCCGCTACGAATTTCAAATTTCCACTGAAATCCACTGTTCAATTCGATTTCGCTCCAGATTTCTGCCAGACCTGTGTTCAAGCATCCTCCTGCTACCGCCTGGTACCTGTTAAAAGCTAGTTTTCCTCCAAGAACAGGTATTTATCCTATAGCGCTTCGAACTTCAAAAGAAAGTATGTTTTCCTTGTTTTCCACTGGATTAGTGATTAAATCTTATCACTGAGATCATTCCCTGAAGTTTTAAAACTGTGAATTGTTCCCCTGAAACTGCAATTGTGTTAATTTCCTTCATTTAAAATTGAAATTGCACCCGGCCTGTGAAGAAAAACCAGAAACCTCCGTTTTGAATCCATAAGAACCAAAATGGAAGCCCCGGCAGCTTTGAATGTAACTCCACTAAATGCCCCCCACCGAGAGTTAGAATATTTTCCTTTAGTAGATAAAGATTTCCAGATTAAAGACTTGCATTTTGATGAAAGTCCCCTTCTGAGTTATTGTCGCTGCAGAGACGAGTACTCAAAGGGGCAAGATCTCATTGGGTTGTGGGAATCCAATCTCCCGAGATATCTCATCCCCTCAGTCATTTCTTTCCCAGAAATCATCCACTATTTCCATTCTAACTATGATCCCACTCAGAGAGCTGTAATATCCCCTGACCAGAGTGTTCTTTTCTCCATTACTCCCCAGGCTATCAATGCAATGCTACATTTTGAACCAGACCAAGAACTAGCACCTTTGTCTATGGAAGAACTGATTGAAAAGTCTAATCAATTGACCCCAGAAAAATTGAAGTCCATTTGCCAGAATTTCATGTTACCTGAACATCAACCTAAGGGACCTCCTCCCTATGGTTTTTATTATTTCACTAAGTTGGGAAGGCTCATCCTAAATATGATATCTTTTGTCTTGGGTTTCAATACCAGTGAATATGTTGATGAGATAACCCTAGTTTTGTTGTCTATCTTTACTCCTGGGCAACCTCCTGAAGTTAAATATGACTTTGCCTCCTTCATAGCCAATAAGATCCATGATCAGTTCATGAGGCTAGATGATGAGAAAGTTTTCAAATATTCCTCAGTTATTTATCATCTCATTATCTTCTATCAATCAGAAAAGTTCCCTTTCCCTGTTAAAAAGCTTGATGTCAAGGGAAACCCTAGGTCAGTTATATTTTGGTCTCCCATAATTCATTCTTCCTATAAGTCTCCATATTCCTATACTGAGTTCATCGATCTTTTTGTATATCCTGCAACTACCTTGTTGACAGGAATCCCTACTCCAAGGCTTAGTAATGAAATCAAGAAGACCTTGCAACTTTCAAGGACTTATAAAGTTGGATATTGGTATTTATATCAAAACCATTCAGTCATCAGAATCTTTGGATGTGAATTACATCCATTCAAGTTGCCAAGATATGTGCCCATGAGAATTTTTGCCTTGGAATATTTCAGGCAAATGAATAATTCAGATGTGATCCATTTTTGTAGTGTGAAGAAGAAAGCCCAATTAAGGATCAAAAGTCAATTAGGTCCCTACATATGCAACTCTAGGGATGCTGAGCACGAAGCAGAAGTTATACTACAAAACCATTGAAAATTCCAAAGAATTTTCCGTTGGGTTCCTTATGACCCATTTGGTTTTATCTGTGAAAAGAGATTAAAGAACAAGTCATCCCCTTACATACACCACAAGATTCCTCAAATAGAACAATATGCCAACCAAGATGAATGGGTTGAAGAAACACTAGTTGAAGAAGAAAGTGAAGAAGAAAAAATGAACAGAATGATGAAAGATTTTGAGAAGGAGTATGACCTAGAATCTTGTGGTCAAGTGCAGGTACCCCACATTGGCACTTCTTCAGCAGCAAATCTACAGCAGACATTACAGGAAAGCAGTTCATCAGTTGCAGCAGAACCAAAAGGCAAAGGAAAGGAACCTGAAATCCAGGTTATTGAAACTTTAGTCATGGCAGAGAAACCACAAACTTCCAAAGCACCTGAAAAAACCCAAGTTTCTCCCACTCAGATAAAACACCCTGAAGTTTCAGAATTACAAACTCCATCCAATGTGGAAATAGGAAAGAAAAGGCAGGTTCCAGATACTACTCCTCCTAAAGAGTCCTCAAAGCTACATCAAGCCAAGAAACAGAAACCAGATCCACTTCCAGATGTGTAAATCATAGATGAGGTGTTTGATGATGGAAGAGAAGACAGTCAGCTAACTGGTTCTGTCAGTGTGACCCATACAGAGCAGAAAGGAAAAGCTTTACACAAGCAGTTGAGTACTGAGGTCTCCTCTTTCAGACCACCAAAGACAGACACAGGGGATATAAAAAGAACCTTCATCAATATAAAGGCAAAGAATGATCCATTAAGAATGAAGGTATATGATCAATATTTGAAAATGGCTCCACATAATCAGGAGAGGTTAATGTCAGCATTTGACATTTCACAAGGAAAAATGATGATGAGCCACTTCAAGTCAAAGGTGCCAAAACCCATGTCAGCAGCTGATTATATTAGAACAAATTTTGAGGTCCTGGCAAAGGACATTCACCCTTTAGACCAAATTGAGCTGCACAAACAAACTGGGGAAATGGTGTATTCCACTCTGACTAATAAGGCCATGGCAGCCCTAACACTGCAAGATTCTTTAAATAACACAAGTGCCCAATTGCAAATTGAAAAGGCCTCTTCTCAGGCCAAAGATAACAAAATAAAGTCTTTGGAAGACATAATTATCAGCTTGGGTCACAACCCCAAAGATATTAAAAGCATTGAGGCACTAATAAAGAAGAAAGATGATGACATAGCTGCACTGAGAAAGCAGCTGAAATTTCCAGCCTCAAGGCACCCCCAGACCCAAGAAGTTTTGAAGGGAAATTCACAAGAAGAGGTAATGGAGTTGCTCTTAAAGGTGACTGAGCAACTAAGTGAAACAGAGAAGGAATTGGAGCAAGCTTTACAGGAAAAGGAAGCTATCATGCAGGCATGCACCACAGAAACTACTACAACCACAGGTACTACAACAGCAAAGCAACAAACAGAGCCAGCGCAAGTAAACACTTCTGGTTTAAGTTCTGATGATTTGATAAAACAAATGGAAAGTTTACAATTAAGAGTCACAGAACTTCAAACCACAAAATTGCAGTTAGTAGATTTGGAGCAGAAATATGACACTTCTAAAAAGGCAGTTGCTGATCATACCAGGGAAATTAAAAGATTGGACAAATTAGTTAAGGCTTTAGAAAAAGATCTTTCACTAGAAAAGCCTTTGAAGGAAATAAATGAAATTCTTTGGGGTAATATAATTGAGTTAATAAAAAGTATTTGGCCCTCTATTCAAGCAATTTTTGAACAAAATGACTTGATTAAAATAGCTCAGGAAGAAATAAACAGAACAAGAAATGAACTAAGAGGTAGACCTGAGCAGGCCAATCAACTTATTCAATTTTTGAACACCCGAACAAAACAACAGCTTGCAAGACTAGGAATTGAAGACAGAACTGGCACTATTTTGATGATAAAAAGAGTTTTCATCAAAAGAACTTTTATGCAGAATTTAGAAAGGAAGTGTGCAGATATTTTGGATGATATTAATGCTTTCAGAGAAAAATTTCAAGTTTTGTTAGACAGTGGGTTACCCAGTCCAATGCTCTCATAGGACAAAATAATGGAACTAGAAACCTATGTCAAGAAAATAGAGAGCCATGCTCAAAATACAACTCCTAGTTCTATCAGTTTACCAGAAGCAACGTTGCCAACAAGGAAAAATCTATATGACAGGTTGAAGAATTTATTTCATCTTGAACATGAAATAAAATATTTGTTTCCTGATGAGCCCACTTTTTACAAACTCACAGAGGCTGATGAGACATTGAGAAAACTTAAAAGGACAATAATACCAGAAGATCAATGGTGGAAAGACCTATTGGAAATTCTATGAAAATTATCTTCAGGATGAGAATTTTATCTTTTTACTATTATGTGAAAGATAAAAATGAGCACAGATGAAAGAGTATCAGTTGAGCAGGTTAAAGAGTATCCATAAAGACAAAGAGTATCAAACAAGCCAAAGAAATCACTCCAAGGGACAGCACCGAGCCCTATTTCAGCACTTACCTCCAGCACATCAGCAAAATATGGAAACAGCACATCAGCAGTTACTTATTATTCTATCCACGAGACCATTTGTCTCCTGTTTATTTGTAAATCACTCCTTAGTCACCCTAGATTATTGGCTAGGTTAGTGTGAGACAGTTTTAATTATTTTTTGTATAAATAAACCCTCAAAGAGAGTATTGAGGGTGGATTCTATTACTTTGTTGTAACATTGAGATTTTCGGAATAAAAGCATTTTGGAGAAATTTATTCGTGGTTTACTGGATGACGATTTGAAGCTCAGGACTTTTTGCAGGATTCATGTGTGGGACTGCAGTTCAATAAGTCTTTCTACCCTCTGTCTTAAGTTTTATATCAGTTTATAATATCATTATGTCCATTTCTGAATAATTTACATAAAGGATTGAATCAGAATTTACTTAATTGTACTCTGATTTCAGATGTGATTGTTCTTAATATTTTCCTCTAAATTGGTTATAAGCATGAATTCTTAAATGCTCTTGCTTTGCTAATTTAAACATTGTTGATTACTATAATAAAGAATTCTTCATTGCTCTTTGTTTGTAGTCATCTTATTTCTTTCTTTTGAACATGGTGAAATATTCTTAGCTGCCTTTCATCCCTTCAAGATCATCCCATCCACTTTAAATTTTAAGGATTGTTCTCTGTCTAGCTATCTTGCCCTGTAATACCATCTTGTGTTTAGAATAGAAATCCAGTAAAGCCATCCTTTGACTCCATAGCCCAATGGACTGAAAACTTTCAACCTTGCCTTTAGTTTGTGGATTCCACCATTTTTCAAAACAAACTCTTGGATCTATAACTAGCCTAAAACCTTCTAAGAACAAAGATAAAATTATAAAGAGAGAGCCTTCGGGATGCGTATTGGCTGTGGATTCTCGTATCCGAAGGTTGGTTTGTGTTTACCTCAAGCTTTCTTTTCCTTTTCTTACAACTTCAAGGAATGTTCCGAGGGGATAACAATCGTCATGCTGGCGAAACCCTTTCGCTCGTTCATCGGTAGTCGTTACACCCGGGACGATTCATTAGAGGTCTCTCGCTCCCTTCCGTCGAACACTGCCACTTATTGTATCTCGAGTTTCCCAACCGGGACCGCCATCCGAGTTTTTCGGCGAATTAATCAATCTAATCTGCCCTTGTCCAACGCTTGGTTTGGATTTGGAGTAGGGGAACACTTCCTCCTCTTACATCGGGATCGCCTTTTCTGCTGCCATTGCTGCCCTCTCCTAGTCCTCACCGTCTTTAGAAGATCTTACAGGTTCAGACATGGGACCACCCATTCTTCTCCTAGTGATGAAATTTCTACATCCTGGGTGAACATTACCATATTTTTCAGAAAAACATCCCCGAGTCTTATGTTATGTTCTCACTCCGGTCTCGCTCAGCCGGGATACAGGTCCTTAAGTCAATTCATGGTCGTTGTGGCCTCTATGGAATATCAACCCATCCACGCGGCCGCCGCTATTCCTTCGTTAGGGATTTCACCATCGACACCTTCTCACGACATCTCCTTTCATATCACATCATTACCTCGTTAGGCCTACTATCTCGCGTAGCCGCGTTTATGCGTTGTCACTACTCAACAATCCGTGACTCGTCAGCTTTTAAAGACGTTTACATAGTCAAATGATATTCCGGATAATATTTTCCCGAGGAGTATTTCCTACTGTCTTTAACACCATTAAACCGAGGTTGGTCACCTTCCAAGATCTCAATCATCTCATTTTCTTTCATTATGGATCGAATGGCACTCATTTACGTGTTTCCATATCAATATGATGAGAAGGGTAACTTTCGAAGTTTTCCTCGCTTCTGAGGCTTATCATGATATTAACATTTTTCTCCGTCAGAAATTAAAGGAAGTCATAAACATTCTAACCCACAAGGACAACCTTCCCAGGGTCAAACTTCAAGCCACCGATTATTTGTATGACTCGCAGACAACCCTTAGGTACAACTTCGTCCACAAAGCAGGGTTGTATGGTCCACAAGGCGCCCCAAGCCTCAAGGTCAACCCCACAACCACACCCTCGTGTCCAACCAAAGGCAACCCCAAGCATACATTCCAACCGGCATCAATGCAGCATCGTTGTATGGTCCTCGGGGAAAATCCATCCTTCTCAACCTTGGTGCAACCTCGCAACCCAAGTTCCCCAATTGGTCCAACAAGCGGCCGCCCAAGGCCATCTTATGGTCCCACGGCGTCAACTCCGTTAGTCAGCACAACCTGCCCTCTCCCACCATCGGCCAACTCGCTCGGCCCAAGGCAAGATGGTGTCCTTCATCATCTGTGTCAACTCGCCAGCTTCAAGGCAAAGATGGTGTCCTTCATCATCCGGTCAACATGTTCAACTGTGGACAACCTACACATCCGCCTAACCTCAAGCCAACAAATGATTTTACTCAGCGTACGAACCCGCCTGCTCAATTAACTTATCGTTCAAACAGTGGCCCCACTTACCAAGAGTTCGCTAACCCCCAAGTTAAGCACACTTTCTAAGGTCAATCGACTCACGCAACCCGCCCAAGGTTTCAATACTCTTCAAAAACCGTGCTATACTTATACTCTACAATCGAATCCATACAATCGCTAAACGGGCCCACGATAATCAAGGTCGCACTCGGTTATCAACCCCTACACTAGCACGCAACCGTATCAACCCAATTATACAGAATGCGATACCCCTATGGTCGTAACTTTCTAGACGTAACCAATGGGGGTAGAATTATGCTTCAACTGTAGGAGTATGTGCACAGTCCTCCATTTGTGACTTGGCATGCCTTTTAACCTCGCTTAGATTTTCCTCACATTGGAATTGCCTGGATGTATCTAACCCACTAATGATCCGATTCTCCATAATCCATATTGGCCTCCGGTTCCGACCAAGGTGCCCGCACTGTGGAAAATTTTGTAATAACCCCCCAATTTATATATATAATAAAATGGGCGAATTTTCATGATACATAGGAAAATGAAGGTGATTTTATTAATAATATAATATGTATATATAATTTTTTGGCAACTTTCACGATATTATATTATCTTGTAAAAATCATGGTGAATCACTACAAAATGGTGAATCGTTGTCCAAAGGACTTTGGGTGTTGGTTCTAATGGAAGATATGGTAGTTGAACCAGGAGTAGAAGGAAGAGAACCACCGAGACCAAGCATGGTACATGGTGACTCGTGAGGGAAGTAGTTCTCGTGCAGTTTGGAAAACGCGTTCTTCTAGTTCTGCTAAGCATAGTGTTGTTGCTCATGCTACTACTAACACTGATATTGAGGTTGGAGAGGAGTTTGAGGAGAAATGAATAGCAACAGGAAGAAAAGAAAACATGCTATTAAAAAAAAGTGTTGATAAACACTGGATCCGATCCAGGTGCCATGGTACAATAACAATATCACAAAATATTTCAAATGTTCAACTATGGAAACATAATTTACATTACAACACCATCATGACTCTTACAACCATATTTATGGAAATTATTTGATGTTGTGAAGCTCTTAAAGGAAGACCTAGCATGGTAACTATAATAAGGTGAACTTCTTTTCACTTCTTCAAAATATTATTCCTTCTCATGCCTTCAAAATCTGGATATTGAAAGGAATATGTGCCAGTTGCAGCCACCCTGCTGAATTTGTTAAAATTATAACCATCAACATGAAGAGAACCATTAGAAAAACTCCATTCCCCACGTCATGCCCATGCCATGCCATGAATCTGTTTGTAGCAGAATCCCATAAGTAGTAGCAGTGGCACCCTGTATTTACCTGATAGCTCCATTGATTGGAGAGGAGGCCCACTCTAGAACTTGCCAATGCTCTCCTAGTATTGTTGTACAAATGTTGTCTTGTTTTAAATTTGTACAAGGAGAGATATGTTTTCAGTATATGCATCTTTTCAAATCTGGTAGTTATAACTTATAAGTCCAAATAAAATATAACCCAAAGAACCATATTGTTCTATAGGCATGACAAATCTGGCCAGATATCAATTACTGGCAACTTGTCCGTGGATGTGATGAAGTCAATTATGACTGAAACAGTTTTCACCCTTGATGAACTTTGACCTAATCATACTTTCAATAATGAAATGCAGCGAGAATGGACAAGACAAAGGTACGAATTGGCTCTGGATTATAAAAAAATCTAAGCATTGAACTATGTATTAAACTCAATCCCAATTCAGTGCCACACACAATTCACAATAGTAATAAACACCTGCACAGCTAGGAAACCTATGACAGCCCGGCAGCAAGATCCCTAGAACATATATATATATATATATATATATATATTTAAATTTCTTCTTAGGTGGGAGGTAGGCCTTTACATAATTGGTTCCTTGATTTTGGTGCTTTAAAGCACATGACCATCAAGAAGGATTGGTTTATTACCTTCGTTGAAGCCAAATCCAAAATAGAAACTATAGTCTTTGGTTTTGGTTGGGTGCATTTTGTGGAAAATTGTGGGGATGTTCAAATGAAATTGTTAGATGTTAAGAAGTGTACTTTTGAGAATGTGCATTACATACCATTGATCAGATATGGATAAAAATCTTCTCTCAATTAGTGAAATAATAATATAGAATCCATATTTTGAGGCCTCATTTAGTG